>JAQGAT010000379.1:0-34769 GCA_034687845.1 Pantelozetes paolii | reverse complement strand
GACAAACAAATAGACATTGAATTAGTTTTCACTTAATTGTAGTTCAATTGAAATGCAATTCAATGTAAACACTGTTTGAAACCACAAGTGATGAGTGAAAGCAATGAATCCTTTGTTCAAAAGTGACTTCAAATTTGACTGCAATTCATATCATTGAGACATAAATTGCTTTCAAATCTCATTTGATTTTAATTCAAAAACCATTCAATGATTTGAAAACTTTTTGTTTACTTCAAAATCAATTGATTTTTGAGTGAAATGTAAGATATTTTTCATATTTTTTGTTTCATTCAATAAAACATTTATTTTTACTTCAAATACACTTTTAATTACTTTTATTTCACTTTTGCTTCAAATCTCAAAAATCTTAAACTTTTTTTCAACAAAATTAAAGCTTTTTTGCGATAAATGAGAGAAATATTGAATAAAATATTCAAAAAGTAATCAATTTTTCATTATTTAATAAATTTTTGCATTTTTTGATGATTTTGTTTTAATTTCTTTCAAATATGTAAGAAAGATAAAAATTGTCTAAATATGACATTGTTTAAATTAATCAACTATTTATACAACTAGTCAACTAACCAAGCTCATTCATTATTATTTTATTAACTATGAATCAAAGTTCATCATATTTTTATTATTACTTTGTGCTGGTTCAAATAAAGTTGACTTGCTTATTTTACACTTTATTTCTAAATTTGAATGACATTTCTTATTTTGTATTCAGTTTTCATTTCTTATCAGATCATTGTTTAACAAAGAAAATGAGAGAATTTGATAGATTAGGGGTATTTTAGGGGTATTTTTGAGTCTAATTCAATAAAAATAGTAATAAATTATTAATAATTGACTGAAATCTCAAATTTTATTAAAATATTTGTTAAACACTTAATGAATGCCAAAAAGAGTTTAAATTTTTTATATCTTTTTCGTTAAGTAATAATAAAAACAAAATATTTGTTAAAAAATTCAAAAATATCTCAAAAACTAATTTAAAAACACTTTTAAATAACATTTTAAACATTTCATCAAAAGATGCATTGATTTCATGTCTGTCCTCCACTCGTAACTCAAGTATCCAAACGATCGCTTTAATACTCGATAACATTAGAGCACTGGCGACACATTTCTTACCATCCCTTGACATCCCTTTCCATCCCTTCCCTGTATTTAAATTGTTTTCTAATATAATATTCTCAATAATATCGACCTTAACTGCCGGGCACTCACTCCTTGTGCCAAAGTTTGTGTTGATTTTCAAAGGGGAGAGAGAATGATGTTATGCTAACATCTTTTGGTTCAGGGTTTCCAAACCGGAATGCATACCCTCTCACACATATGCCTGGGTTTGAAGCAATAAAAGTAGTTTTTCTGGTTTAAGATGTTTTCAGTGAATATTTTTTATAAGAATTTCTTAACATTTCATTCAATATATAAATTGATTATCAGTTATGGCAACTGCTGTCGGATTATCTAAAGTGTTTATTCTGGATAAATACTTTACAGAGGTATGTTTCACTATATCATCTTGGTCATTTTAATTACCTAACTATCCTTTCATCGTTTCTAATCTTTTCAATCAATTGTCCGAAACTATTGAACGAAATATTGATTTTTGTATTCAATATAAACTTTCTTTTGTATTAAAAAATTTGGAGACAATTGAAGAATGGATTAAAAATGTTATGAATTTATTGTTTTGTTTTAATTATTACTTAATTTCAACTTATATTGAAAAACAGTTAACAAAGTATTGGCAAACTGAACGTCAACTCCAGGGTATAAAACAAGTTGAGCGTCAACTGCAAGGTATGGCCCAAACTGACCGTCATTTGCAAGGTATGGCTCAAACCGACCGTCAGTTGCAAAGTATGTGTCCATCTAATGGTTTGGTACAATCAAAACGCCAATTGCAAGGTATTGTGCTATAAATGAAAACATTGCAGTAATGAGCGCACAAGTAGTCTATTACCGGCAAAATGAGAAATTTTAGCATTAATTTCAACTATTTTTATGTAAAACTAAATTGAAATTCAATTTATATATAAATCCGTAAAATATTTCATTGCTTTTATTGAAAACTTCACGAATAGGTGATAGAAATAATTGACCCCACAATTGGTTCCTGTACATTTACATTTTCGGCCCCTTTTGAAATAAATGGATAAAAACCCCTCAATTTATTAATCGGATTATTAGTTATATAATTAAAATTTGGTTCAAATTATACACAAAAATAAATCATTTATTTTGACGTTTAATAAAACCTTTAATTCATAGATGACTTCAAATTGTGTTCGCAATCCATAGCAAAGTCCAGAAAACAGGAATGTCTTTACACTGAAGTCAATGATTTAATACACTTATTGGGACCGTTAACTGAGGACTCAGTGCTACGGGCGCTGCACTCCAGGTTCATCTCCAAAGAGTATTATGTGAGTCGATGTTAATTAGTATTAAAACAAATTAGTTATGTCTTAACCGGTCTTTACATTCAAACTCAATGTTAGACTTAATATAGTGTTAAACATACCGTAAATATAAATTTCAACCTCTTTTCACTGGCAGATAATGACCCAGACCATTGTGACCATTATATGACATTACTGTATATGACATTGATCAATTATTGCATTCTATTGGATCTCTAAATTGTTTTTCCAACTATTTTCTAGAATATGAAAGTGCTTTTCAATTTTCTACCTGTGCTACTGTGACTCCTGTTGTACCTGGGTAGGCTGGTTAGGTCATCCTTTTCTCAATTAACTCTTAAATCTAATGCAAGTTTTCTTGTATTCACTCTGGGATTCAATGAAAGGTTGTTTTAATGTCTGATATTTCGGCAAATTTTCAAAACATATAAATGTATTGAATGTTTGAAACAATGATTGCATTTGTATTACACTTCAGACAAACGTCGGACCAGTTTTGCTATCAATCAATCACTTGAAGGATCAAAGAAACGCATTGACACTAAACAGCACTCATATGGAAGCCCTTCAGTGCACACAATTATTACGAATAGTTCATGAAGCCGTCCGACAGCAAAACGAGACGGGTTATCCCCAGGCCATCATTCTAAGGTGCCTAACAGTGCCAAACATAGGGCCAAACCCTAACCTTTTCTATCATTTTGTCAAACAATTGATTTTATTAACAGTGGGATGAGTGGAAGTGGAAAGACCTACTCATCAATGATAATATTGAGACAGCTATTCAATGTGGCCGGGGGTGGGCCTGAAACCGATGCGTTCAAACACTTGGCCGCCACTTTCACTGTCTTAAGAAGTTTAGGCAGCGCTAAGACGGTCGCCAACTCTGAGTCGAGTCGTTTAGTGAGTATTACTTTTGATGTGAACTTTGATTAACAATTTATGGTTTAATCCAAATTCAGGGCCACTTTATTGAAGTGCAAGTGACCGACGGTGCGCTCTATAGGACCAAAATCCACAGCTATTTTCTCGATCAGGTTTTGAAGGCTTTTAAACATTTGTTTGTTTTTATTATTGACTTCTATTTCACTCAATAGTCAAGAGTTGTTAAGACGTTATTAAATGAAAAGAATTATCACATCTTTTACCAAATGTTGGCCGGACTTACACACGACGAGAGAAGTAAGTGCTGTCACTACCTGTGCTCTAAACTGGTTTACTTATATTGCTATTTGAACATTAAGCCAAACTGAACTTGGACGGGTATACTATTCAAAACCTCCGTTATTTGAATCGCGGAGACATAACTTGCAATGAAGACGAAGACGCGACCAGATTTGAGGCCTGGAAGGTATGTAGGAATTAGTTTTTCTCTTTGTATTGATCTGTATTTCATTGAACCCATAGTCGTGTTTGTCTGTGTTGGGCATACCCTTCATGGATGTGGTTCGGGTGTTGGCGGCTGTCCTTCTGTTGGGAAACATTCAGTTCAATGAATGTCCGAATATTTTAGATTCAAATGAAAGCAAAAACAGTTGTAGTAATGAAGTAAAAGCCGTCGCATCACTGCTCGGGGTCTCCAGTGTGTCACTCTATAGAGGGCTAACCACCCGAACCCATACCAACATTAGAGGAAAACTACTTAAGTCTAATCGAGACTCCAATAGTGTATGAATTGTTAATCAAATTATGTTTTGATAAATGAATAAAAAAATATATCCAAAACTACAGGCGCTCTCTTCGAGGGATGCTTTGGCTAAAGCACTCTATTGTCGAACTGTGGCTACAATTATAAGACGTGCCAATAGTTCAAAAAGGATTGGGTCTTCGTGTGGTACTCTTAGCTCAGACAGCAATGAATCCATTCATAACCAAACAGAGACGGGCAGTCATCACGCGTCCAGTATTGGTATGTCTTAAGGAATGGTTGTATTTATGAATGCGTTAAAACATATCATAAATTAGGTTCAAATGGCGCCAAATCTTACAAATCAATGAATGTCCTTAACTCTGCGGTCAGACATGCGACCGACGGCTTCATTGGTATATTAGATATGTTTGGGTTTGAAGACTCAAAGCCGAGTCATTTGGAACAGCTCTGCATAAACCTGTGCTCAGAAACAATGCAACACTTTTATAACACCCATATATTTAAGTCAAGTATAGAGTCGTGTCGTGAGGAAGGGGTCAGATCTGACATTGAGATTGATTACGTCGATAACGTCCCGTGCATTGACTTTATTTCATCCCTGGTATGGGTTTTACTATTTATATCGTATTAAACATTATTATTAATTGAAACACATTTATAGAGAACGGGTTTATTCAGCCTATTGGACGTCGAGTGCTCTATGAGAGGAACACCCGAATCATATGTCCAGAAAATTAAAGCACAACACCTGACAAACAGCCGGTATTTTGATGTCAATCCTAAAGATAAGACGCCTTCAGATCAATGCCAACAAATGTCACGTCATTTTGGGATCCGGCACTTTGCGGGTCACGTGGTTTACGACACCAGCGGTTTCTTGGAGTCCAATTCTGACCGTTTGAGTGATGACGTGATCTCTATATTTCATAAGTCTTTGTGTTCTTTCGGTTTTGTGAGTCATTTGTTTGGAGTTGAACTCAGATTACTATACAATAAGGAAACGGTTCCGAGAGGTCTGACGTTCCGAATCGCACCGACAGCTCATATGAATCTACAGAATGGTTACGAACCCGTGTCTACACTCACTCAAGACTTTCACACAAGACTTGATAACCTGTTGAGGACTTTAGTTCACGCGAGACCTCATTTCATACGTTGTATTAAAGTATGAAATATTCAATTGATTTAATGTATTCCTAATCCCTGTCTTAATCTCTGACTCAATCCCAGGCCAATAACTCAGAGCAATCAGATTTCTTCGATAGAGGGGCTGTTGTGAAGCAAATACGAGCGCTTCAGATCCTGGAGACCGTGAACCTAATGGCAGGGGGTTTACCACATCGGATGAGATTTAAAGCATTCAATTCTCGTTATAGACTTTTAGCCCCTTTTGAGTCAATCAAAAGATGTGACGAGAAATCCATAGATGACTGCAAAGTATGGGAAATATATTACAAAGCATTCAAACGATTAAATCATTTCAAACTTTCTTTGATTTAAATTTCAGTTAATTTTGGATTCATTTCTTCAAAACCAAAAGAACATTCAACCCGTGTCTGCGGCCTCCACTACCTGGGCGTTAGGGAAGAGACATATATTCCTTAGTGAAGGCGCGCGACAGCAGTTGGAAATGTTAAGGACTGAGAGACGAATGGTTTCAGCGGCTCTAATCCAGGCCACGTGGAAGGGCTGGAATATCAGGCGCCGGTGGCCTCTCATAAAGCAAAGTCTTTTAGCACAGAATGTCGGCGCAAGAAATAATGCTCAAAACGCTATGTCATCCAAACCCAGACCATTGCCCATAACCTCAACCCCTCCTCCCTTTGGTGTTCAACAGAATCAGACAAAGTCTGTGGAAATGTGTGATCAGAACGTAATCCAAGAGACGTGTACTTTGTTTGGCATTGATTTGGTAGGCATTGCCTTCAGTTGTCTCTCAAATGTCATTGAATAAACCATTTCTCTCTTTAGAACATTCCGCCTCCCGTTCCTCCGAGTCGTTCCTATACTATTACCGGTAACGCGAAGCTGGGATATCCGCAAACAAGGGTTATGAAAATGGATTACCCGGAGTCAGGGTCTAAAGTGCAATTAGAAAAGGGGCAAAAAGTGCTGGTTGTGGGCGCCTCTACTAAAAGGGGTCACCTATTGGTAGAGCAAAATGATATAACTCTTACCATTCCCTATCAGTTCCTTGAATTACTGCCCACTTCTAACCTATTGGCCGGAAGTGCCGGAAGTGTTAACATTTGAACTCAATTTTTACTAATTATTTATAAATCAAAACATTTTATGTAAAAATAAATTCATTTTTCATTTTATTTAAACATTTTTTCAATAATTTATAAATCATTTATAAAAACAATAAATACTTTCATTAAAATTGAGACAAAATTAGATCAACTCATAAAATCTCTTCAATTAAAGCCATTTGACGGTAACCTTGCTGCGATACCCGGCACCTAGAGATAGTATAATCACTACGATTATGACGAGAATATTTTATGTTCTATAAAATTGAGTGCATTTTCAATGAAATATCATTTAATGAATCGATTAATGCACACAAATCTTCATTAGTGGTGTTTTGTTCACTACCCGGGTGGTTCTCATTATTATGTTTAACACATACTGGTAGTACAGTATCTTAATAAATATTAAGGTGCAGGGAGAATTTAATAAACAATATATTTCTTTTAGGAATTTGCTGTTTTTGTCAACCATCTCAACATTGCCTCCTCTCTACCCGTTCTGTGATATTTATAAAATGATCAAGTTACTCTCTATGATGAGAAAGAGTAATCTTTGATATGAAACTAGAGATAAAATATTAAAATCTTTAATTCAAATATTATTTATTGTCATTGATATTGATTTTTGACTCAAAACTCTTTAAAACTTTTGATTTATTAAAAAGTTATGAAAAATTAAAAATAATTTACAACCCCTTGAATGGGTAATTGTAGTTAAGATAAATTTGCAAAGTGCCCCTGGATACATATTCGGATAGCACCTACACTTTTGAATTAGTGCTTCACTTTTTCTTTGTAAATCAAAGAAAATAAAGTTAAAATGTGGATTTTTAAATCTCTGTATTCATTAAACGCCAAAACTATTTCAATGTTTAATCAAAAAACTAACGATATTTTGAGAGTAAATGAAAATAAAGTCTATTTTTATAAATAGTGTCAAAATATAACACAAATTTTAAAATAAAATTATGTTTTATATTAAAAAAGATATAATATTTGAGTGAAATTACTTTCAAATATTAGTCTAAAATTGTTTTTTAAAAATTCTTAAAATATTGTTTGCGATTAATGTTAACTTAATATTAATATCAAATTTGAAAAACATTTTTAAGCTTTAAATATGAATTTGGATTTAAATTAATGTTTTAATAAAGTATTAAAAGCTTTTAAATCTTTAAAAGATATAAATTATATCATAATATGATGTCATATGTAATGTCAATCAAATTCAAGATCTTATCGAATATTCAAAGCATTTATAGTTTGAAAAAAATAAGATTTAAATAAAAAAGTTTATAAATATTTATAAAAACTATAGTTTTTAAACAAAAAAAATATAAAAATCATAATTTCATTACTTTTTTCACATTAATTGCAATAAATTATAAATAACTCTAATATTGATTAAACTTTTCCTACGATTAACTCAAATGATATAAATGTTAAGCATTTTTGTGTTATTTATTATAAATGCGTTCATTATTTGCGATTAAATTAAGAGTTTTATTGAAATATATTATTGTTTGCATAATTAATATCAATACGAAAAAGCAACTTGGTCATCCTTTATTTATTCCCTCACTATTTTTCATTCTAATTGTTTAATGAAAGTAATAATTGATTAGATTTGCACAAAAAGGTTATACATTAGGAGCACAACATCTGCAATACCATTGATAACAACTGAACCTGGACCTTTCTCCAGCAACTGGATTATTCAGTGCTTAATTCAATTGATACTGTATTTTGAGAAAGAGTTAAGAAATGTATTATAATTTCATTGAAATGATTGATAAGTTTTGATAATTATATCAATCAAACAGTGGTTGCAATGAAATAATCAGTGAATTCAATGATAATAGTAATAACAATAAAAATATTTATACTGAAACTGAATTTAACTATAAAACAGAATTAAATGAGCAATGTCATACAATTTTGCAATTTGCAAATACAGTATATGATGGGTCATATCATATATGGGAAAGAAAGACAGACTTTATTTCATTGTTTAAGTAAAAGGAAATAATATTTTAATAATTAATTGAAATAACAATTGAAAACTGATTTCACTATTAATCACTGATTTATGTAAAAGTAATTAAAATTAAATATTGAGTGAAGTGTTGGTCACCAATGAGTGCCACCAATGAGTGCTACCAATGAGTGCTACCAATGAGTACTAGCTATGAGTGCCAGCAATGAGAGGACCATTGAGTGCCACCAATAGCTGAAGCGCTCAAACGTCAGACTTGTTTTGTTAGACTGGCTCTGGGTTTACAACAGTGACAGCCATAGCACAGGCTGTTAAGCACTGTTAGCACTCGTAGTCTGTATTAATTGCAGGGAATTGGTTCAGCAATGGTTCAGCAAATGGCGGATTAAATGCCAAATGTATTGTCAATTGATTTGATTATTAATTGAAACCACAATTGGTTTGTGTTTTGTATTGAATGTCAAACTAATGATCAAAACATTGAATCAATTATTGATTACTTTTTCATAACTTTTGTCTTAAGTTTTGTATATATTTGTGAAACGATTAGCGATTTGTTTATTGAAATACAAATAATAAATAAACAAATAATTGATTAAATAATAAAATGAGAAATATTTCAATGCATTTAAACATTACGGACAACACAGCCATCAATACAGCACTCAATACAGCCATCAATACATCCAATAATGGTATGAATTAATTGTTAATCACTTTGGGATTACTTTCAATGATATCAAAGATAAGTCACTAATAGTAAAGGATTTTCAGCACAAAAGAGTTGTTTTTAAACTATAATTGCATTTAAATTAAGTGTTAATTATAAGCACAGCACAGGTATGTCTAAATTGATAAGACCTGGCATTACGTGCACTCAAACACATAGTCTTTGCATTGAATAGCAATTCATATCTAATTGTCTTTTATTTCAATTAATTATTAGATTTTTTTTATTGTTATATAAACTGAGACTTAGTTTGCAATGAATTTCACATATTTTCAGACAATTATTGCTTTTATTTGTATTTTAGTCTAAAAACGAGTTTTATATTTGATTTGACATTAATTTCTTGTTTTATATTTGTTTTTGAAATGAAATTCAATTAAATTTGAAAATTAATTAAATATTTGTTTTCAACGAAAGTTTAATGTCTTTTGTCGGAAGAGATGTCTGAAAATGATTTGAAGTTTATTTCAAAACTATTGAAAACTTTTTAATCATTTTTATTTCAAAATAATTTTTTATAAATAGTTTTGTATTTTTTTTAGTGTTTTCTTGTATTGACTTCAATATTGTAACCAATGTTTGCAAAACTGGTTTCAATTGATTTCATTATAACTTTATATTCAATTCAATGTCTTTGCAGTGAATCCAGTGTTTGATAACAAATATTCAAATAATTTTAGTATTTATTTGTATTTTAAATACAATTTTGAACTTTTGATAACATTTTTATTGATTTGATTGAAAACAAAACTAATTATAATTATCACTGAAACCACAGTCAGTGGTATTAACCGGAACAGCCCTTCCAGAGGAAGCATTCGTATATTGCCTCCAATGGCACCCAATAATGATATAAAACCTATTCTTCGGTCAAATCCATCAAATAATATGAAAAATGATTCAGAGATGCAATCATTTAATCACAGCCTTAACCACAACCGAGTCTCTGGTCCTCCTCTTCCTAACCGTTAGTTTTGATTGAATTAATGGTTTAATTAAATATAATTAACGACTAATTAATCAAATTTCAGATCCGATGACAACTAATTGTGAAGTAATAGGAAATCAGATGTTTTATAACCAATACTATGACTCAAATGTAATCCAGTTTTGATTGATTTGTATTAATATGTAATGAATTAATGATTTGTTTTGTGCTGTCTTAGAATTATTTGTCGCATACTATCAACAAATGTCAACAAATCTCCAAAAATGACAGCACTGTTGGTCAGTCGTCACCATTGATGGCAGCGCCCAATGCCTGTGCACTCCAATCGACCACAACGTCAACAACAGCTGTCATGAATAATGGGATGACATCTGCAAACCTAAACATTAATTCAATGAGCAATAGTAGAGGCTCTTTGGAAGACCCAGGTGTTGATGTCGGGCGTATCAGTCCCAGCACTAGTAGTAATGATAGCAGAAAATCACGGTATAGTACCGCAAGTTTAGACAGCGGTCGAGGAAGTGATACTAAAGTATGTTTTGATAGTGTTTTGCGTTTTTCAGTGTTTTATAATTTGATTTGTTTTTGCAGACAAATTCAGGTCAATCCCATCGGGTGTCTGTCCATAGCTGTGAATCATTGGGTTCTTCGACTGGAAATAGAGATAACTTTAACCGAAACTCTTCTTCGTCTTCGAGTATCGGAAGTGGAAATAGTGTTACAAATGATGGAGAGATTAATACAATAAGTACTCCGACGGTTGCGGACCCGAACTGGACTCCAGTAAGTGTCGGTCATTCTATTGCCGGTCCCCTCAGTATTCCCGAAATGGTTTTACACGGAATAGCCGTAAGACTTGTTTTTATTATTTATTTTTTTGTTTTTAATTATTTATTGAATTATTTTATCGTTTGTTTAGTTTTTCTGACATTTACTTGCATTTCATTTATTTGTTTATGAATTTATAATTATTTTTAATATAATCGCAAATATTTTGACAAATTTTCACAAACAATAAGTTGTTTAGCATTTGAACGATAAGACAAATATTTATACAAACTATCCTCGCTATCAAACGCTTTGATCCGATTCTCAGACCCTTTTTGTTGAATAAATTTGAGATTAAATGTGAAAAAAGTATTTAAATTCAGAAATGATTTTATTTTAAACGAAAATATGGTTTCATTCAATCATTCCTTGAATACGAGTCTGAAATAAGTTTTTTTTGCACACAATCTCAAACTTGTATTGAATTTAAAGGTTTTTAATTTAAATGCAATTTTCAGTGAAAAACCATTTCATGTATTTTTTATTCACACGAAAAGCACTGATAGAGTGATGAAATTAGTTAACCCTGAATGTGAACCGAATGAAGGTTTAATCAATTGTTTAAATATTTGTTTTTTTGCAATCAAAAGACTTTTTGAATGTATTTTTGAGTTTAATTGAAAACAAAATTGATTTTAGGTTTAATTAATTGAATGATGTTTTCAATGAAAATGCAATTCCGTTAACAAATGTATGACTTTATAGACCGATGTTTTCACAACGAGTTTAATGAACTTTTTTCCAACAATTTTGAGAGTATTTTGATTTCTTAGTGAATGTAATACTTATGTAATGATTGAATTGGAGTTAGTTTTGAGCGCAAATCATGTCAAACAGTTTGAGATCAGTTGAGAACCTAATTGGCAGTTATGCCCAAACCTATGCCAAACTGTGCCCAAACTATGCCCAAACATGTGACTAAAGATAATATTGAATTAAATTAAGTCACTCTTTGGTTCATAACTTGTTTTATAACTAGTTTTGAGAATTTACTTCAAATCTGAGCTCAGATTACAATAAACTTTGGTTTTGTTTACATTTTATTAATGATTGCATTGATTCTCATTTTTTTCAGTCATTATCTCATTATTTGTTTGTCAAACAAGACTTGAGTTGTTTTCTGCTCTGAATTTAATGTTTGATTGTTTTTACTTTACTTTTAGTTTACTTTGTGTTTGTTTTTTGAAAATATTTTTAAATATTTGTTTGATTTTCTCCAAAAGACGACTCAATTGTTAATATAATTAAAGTTTAGATTCAAATCAATACTTTCTGTCAAATGCTTTGCATTGAGTCTACTATTTGTGAATTGCGTTAATGTTTTGTCAAAAAATTAAAGCAAAATGAGTGCAGATGTGGTACTAGTGTTGTACTGATGTGGTATTGGAAGTGCTTTTTAGTAAAACATTTCTTCAGTGCTTCAGTCAGTCAGATGTCAGTAAATACGTCAATGCACTCATTCCTATACCTCCTATGCCTTCAATACGAGACCACAAAACTTGAAACTTCAATGCATTCACTGTTCTCTACACTCACTGTACTCTAAATGCCGTCAATAGTCAACACATCCTTCAAAGTTCTGTCATATCATAAATAAGTCAAATATTTCTTGCTTTCAATGATTTGATGTAAAAATATGTTTCATTTCTTATGCAATGATTTATTACTGGTTTTATTCAAATCAAAGAAATGTTCAAAATTTGACAAAAAATGTGAAAATGTGTTGATTTATGTGTTAAACCATTTCAACTACATTTCCATTTGTTTAACATCTCTTTAATAGCTATCAAATGGTGAGAGAGTCTGAGAGACAGACAATTGTTTTCATTTATCATTGAATTCTTAAAAATTGTTTATTTTATTGAAATATTTATAGATTTTTAGTAATACTTAAACAGTATTTTATTTTTTCACTCTTTCTTTCATTTGTGAACTCATTTAGAGTTTATTTTGATTACAAAACCAACTGATAATTGACTTCAAAGTGATTTAAAACTAGAAATATATTTGAATTAATTTCTGCTGAATAACAACACTTAGTATTTGTGTTAATATACTATTAATGAGTATTAAAAATACATTTTATTTATTGATCTATATTTCAAATCATGATTTCATATCATCTCAAAACACATCACAAAGTCTGACCTTTAATTGCAATTATATTTTCAAATTATGTCAACTTTCATATTCAGAGAACCATTTTTATCTTGATAATGTGTTTTTACACTTTTTAATGTTCCTAATTGCATTGTGAATAGGATTATAATTTGACCAATTACATATTAGAGTTCCCCTTAATTATGCCCCTTATGATTATTATTATTTCATTTTTATCCCTATTTAGAGCAGATTTTTCTTTCAATTTATATTTGGTTTTTATTTATTTGATTTCATTTTTAGGTTAATCTCAAACATAGTCTTAATTTAAATAAACTTTTTTAAAGTTTTGATTTTTATTATTAAAAATATTTTCATTCAATCGACTATTACTTCAATATTTAAAACATTATCTGATTTTAGATTAATTGTTTGATAAAACGTTTCAATGAATAATAAGTTTTAATTGAATTTTGTTTTAAATATAAAAAATACTAAAATTAAAAGCAATGAATAAAATATTGAAAAATATTTGGAAAACATTGAATCGATATCTCAATCAAAAATAGTATTTATTTTTATGCTTATTATTTTTGTATTTTTTTATAACCCACAGACCCTTGAAATTTAAGGGGGATTTCAATCATTAGTTTCGTTCATTTGTTTTAATGACTAAAAGATGTGTTTTAATACCAAATATGAAGTTTAAAAGCATATAATTTTAACAAAGCTATCAAACATTTGATTTTTATTTTAAACACTTATTGATTTGTCAATCATTCAAATATTTTCAAAGAATGTCTTCAATGGCTTCACATTTTTAAAGTCATTAAATTTTATCAATCGTTTAAAATAGTCTTTTATTTCTGATATTAATGTCATTTTATTTAACAGTTTATCGGAATTTTAAAATGAAATAAATTTTATATATTTTCCGTGAAATTAGAGTTATTTTTGACCTTTAATTAGTAAAAATAGATAATTGAAAGCAATTTCCGATTGTATTAAACAATTAAATGATGTGAAGTAGAGATGAGAATCAGTTTCACTTGTATTTCGTTTCTATGGATACTCTTTTAACGGATGTCCGGCGCCTAAGCTTTTAGTGGTTTTATCAATATTTTTGCTCTTTTTTGCGATTTTTTTAAATCAATTTTTCATTAAATATAGATATTTATAGAAATTTTGAAACTGTTTTTCCAATTTTTAAAATTGATGTCAAAATCCAATTCAAACTAATTGTTTGTGATCTCAATGTTTGAATTGTTTTAAGCAATTAATACTCACAACAGATCTAAAGCTTTATTCAAATCTAATGAATGTCTAATTCATTCAGAAATTAATTTGTATTTCATTTGAAATTAGTTTAAAAATCATTTAAATTTTGTTTTTTAATCGTTTAAGACATGGAATGAATTGAATTTAATCGTCGGATGTATTCCTTTCAGGGGATTATTAGAATAATGATTTAATGTGCCCCTGATTTAGGGTTTGTTTTATTTCGTTTGAAATTGCATTTTATGTCAAAGTTTTAGCATTTAATTGAAATAAAGTTAGATTTAATTGAAATTTATTTTCAAATCAAATATGAAATGAAATTTAAATATTTTGAATCTGTTTTTCAAAGGACGAGGAGATTATATATTCCTGGCTCTCAAGAATACATTTTGAAGAATATGCAAATAATTTCATACGTGCCGGGTATGACATGCCTACCATTTCCCGTATGACACCTGAGGTAAGCCTACTTTCAGCTCAATATATGGATCAATATTTTATGCAATAATTCTTTACTTATTTAAAAGTCTTTTAATAATTAATTGAATCGAAAATTGTTTGAAAAGTTTCAGAGTTTCAGTGATTTATCGGTTTTTTTCTCTTTTCTATTGCATTGAATTCTACAGTAGTTTGAGTGCAATCAGCAAAAGATAATCAATAGTTGTGTCAGTTTTGTAACGTATTATCTATCTATCAATCGGACAATAAGTGTGACAAAAGCCAAACGTAGACTTCATTTACGATATAAGGGTTTAACCTATTTTGATGGGGTCTGGGCTCACAAGTCGTCTCTAATGATAGGAAGATATTGTTATTATTAGTAATATTTTTGCAAACATTTTGAGTGATTTAATAATAAAAACGATATTATATTACAAATGAAACCTTATTTCAGGATTTTATTGTTTTTTTGGTTCAAATGAATACTGAAATGAAGGCGTCGTTAGGTTTTTACACCAAAAGATACTTTTCATCAAATATTTTGTGAAAACATAAAAAATTATTTAAAGATTTGGTTTAAAATTAAAAATCAATTATTTAATTGAATTATAAGAAACTTTTGGATCAATAAAAAGTCAAATGCATTAACCGATGGGATGTATGGGATGTATGGGTGCTGTTTAGAGCTGTTATGCTATGATGTCTAGACATCTATTTTTGTTCATACCTTATATGCGCTTCAATTATAATTGAAATATATTTATATTGTAAAGGATTTGACGGCAATTGGTATAACAAAACCACAAAAGAGACAAATATTGAAAACAGAGATTCAAAGGCTGAGTATATCTGACGGAATCCCAATCCATAAACCCGTAAGAAATGAAAACAAATGATTGAATGCTTTAATGACATCTTTATTTGCATTTACTTTTCACAGAACTCACTGTCAGATTGGCTAAAGATTTTGCGTTTAGAGCAGTATTTCTCAATACTGTGCCAACAGGGCTATGACTCGATCGATAGGGTATGCGAATTGGCCTGGGAGGACCTGGAGGAGGTCGGCATCAGGAAATTGGGTACTTTTCATACACTTGATATCGATTTACTTGAAATCAATGCATAAATGATTGAATTCTAAGATGAAAATGATTTTTGACTTTCAGGACATCAGAAGAAGATATTATTAGCGATAAAAAAGGTCAGAAGTCTTAACAGTAATTCCAATCGATCTCAAGGGTTGGAAACCAGTAAAATGACCCTTCCTTTGATCTATACCACCACTACTGGAGCTGACGTTTGTAACCGTCCTTTGAATGACACTTATATGTCAGTTAATACCCAATACCAAGAGTCCGTTCCCATTAAGATGTTCGCACCGACCAAATCAACCCCTTCTCCCACTACTGAAAAACCAATTACTCCGCAGTTGAAGACTTTCCAACAGTTGCCCAACGGATACGTCTTCTGCAGACAAAGAAGTGATGCACCGTATTATGGGCTCATCCCTAATGACGGACAGAATTCTGTCTTCCAGTCCTCTCGCGGCCGGTCTTTAGAGAGTTTGGATAACAATGAAAGCAATTACTATCAGAACTATTACTTAAAACAACAACAAAGACATGCTTTCAATGCCTTTCCAAAACAAAACCATTTTTGTGGCAATGAGTTGATTCCTAGAGATAGTGACCAAATCCATGGCTACGAGACGGACAGTGAGATAATCCAAAGTTATGCAAATAATAGGAAATGTTTTTATGAAATTGACGGAACGGCTACTTTGCACAGACCTAAGGGTTTGATAAAAGCTAAACCTGTGGCTAAAATCGTGGCGAAGAGCAGACAAATAGATCCACAGATGTATTGCAATGAACCGCAGAAGAACTCTTCGATCGATAAAATGGACTCTAATTTACAGAACAGTTATATTTATGAAGAAAACCCAAACAATACTTATTTGGATGACATGTCGTCACAAATGTATGGAAGCCTTAAGAAGAAGAAAATACCTCCGCCGCCACCCAAACGAGTCAACTCTATGAGAAACAGCACTAACTGTTCTCCAGTATATTCCGGACCAATCATCCCATCATTCAGTCCTCAACACTCAGTGCATCGCTCAGAAAGTTATGACGAGTTTCAGGAACAGGTGTTTGCGACGTGTGTTAAGAGTCTAACCTCTCGTTTCAATAATAACAGCGAAGACTTAAGTGGAAGACAATCAAAAAATAGTATCGATTCCAATGATTTTCCTCCACCCCCTTCACCCTTGCATTTCAATGAATGTCAAAATTACAATACATTGCAGCGAAGGAAAGACAAAAGCGAACGGTGCGATCGAGACTGTAATATATCGAGCAGTTCTTCCACCGAATCCATGCCTTTCGCTAACGACAACATCGGGACTATTAAACAGCGAACTAATAATGACTTCGTTCGCAGAGAAATCCATTCACCCTCTCCTTCATTCACATCCTCTGCCCCTTCATCTCTTACAAACTCTCCCTCACCTTCTACTCCCAAACCCTTTATATCTGCGGACTATTCGATGAAAACTTCGGGTATTTTTCAAACTTTTGTTTTAATTTTTATGTTTTAATTGTTTTTATATTTATTACTGAATAGACTCTAAAATGTTTGCAAAAGGATTGTCGCCAACAAAACACAAGAGTCTTCAGCCCTCTATCGACACCAATGGGTTTGTTTGCAATCAATTCTAGCACTGATAGTCTAATAATCAAATCTATTAACAGGTCTACTGTCCGCCGCGTTGTGGCGCCAGACTGTGGGAACAGTGTAAGAGCTAACCCATTGGATCCGTTGGATGACATCGAGACAATGTTAGTCAATCTGTCCAATCAATTGGATCTAATGCTTGAGACCAATCACAACAACCGAATGAATTAGTTTTGTGCCCCTTATTATGACAAAAGGTTTATAACCTTTAGTACAAAAATCAAAACTTCAGACAAATATTCAAATGAAATACTGAGTCAAAAGAGTGAGTGATATTCAGACCATCAAAGCGTTTATATATTTCAATATTTAGAGCTTTTGTAGCGATTTTGTAGTCATTTATTAACTGAAAGACTATTTTAGAAAAACCCCTTAAAATAGATTTGAATTAAACAGTATTTTTAATAAATCATAAAATAGTTGTAATTATTACTAGTCTTCACACAAAATGCTGTACAGATTATCATACCTTTCCATTCAATTGTGTTTTATATAGAAATCATTTCTTTAGACATTATATTCAGTCTTTTTGTGTTTAATTTTCATCAAATGATTCAAATGTTTAATCAAAACAATAATCGTTTTAATGATTAGTTTTTATTAATTTTGTTTAGTATTGGGTTTATTTTGAAAGTGCTTTCGGGTTTCAAATTCATTCAAAAAATGGTATTTAATTATAATTTGATCTCAAATTTGGTTTAATTTAAACAAAAATTGCAATAATTATGGATTTATTTTATTATTAATACAATAATAACAACAAAATCTTTGATTGACTCGTAATTACCGACAAATATAACAAAATTATAATTTCGACTGAATTTATTAAAATTCACAAAATTTTAGCCCTTTTTTCAAACATATTATTATCCATTTTTGAAACACAATTTCACCCCTTTTTCAAATATATTTTACCCCCTTTTCAAACATATTTTCTATAAATATATCCCTTTATTCCCAAATATCTCACCTTTTCTTCCAATAATATAATAATTAAAATGAGATTTAAATATAGTTTTCCTTAAAATAAAGCCAATCTTTTAGTGACTTATCTAAAACTGACAAAAAGTTTAGACCCCTTTAGCTACGAGTAAAAGGGTTATGAATAATTAAATTATTTAAATGAAGAGACCAGGGGCAAATTGATATTATTTTCTACTAATTTAAATATTTTCGATTGAATTTACATTTTATGAAATCTATATATAATTTAAATTTAAGTCCAAAATTGAGAAATGCATTGATTTTTATGCACTTTTAGTATTAAAACACAATTTAATATAAATCACAAAACAATAGAAATTATTGTTTCGATTGAAATGTTTCCTAAAGATTGTTATGAAAACAAATTTTAAGATTATATAAAATGAAAGCAAATTTCAAAACAATTATTAAAATAAGATTTTTATATATTAATTGAAATGTAATTAATTATTATATGATTTACAATGTTTTGCAATGTTTTATAAACTTGTTTACAATTTTAGATATTATTCAGTATTCAATGTACTCTTACTTTGTATTTGAAATTTTATATAATCTAAAGACGTATTATAAGGTATTGAATGAATGGCAGAGAAAATGATTCAATAGTTGTGTAAATAATGTTTGGAAATAATGTATTGAATAAATGATATTATATTGGATTTACTTTGATTATTATTTGGTTATAATTTGCTTATACTTTAGCTTATGGCTGTTATAGGTATAATACCTGGATACACTTTCATATTTTGATTAATTGAAGGAAACATATATGTTATCTGTTATTTTGATTTAAGAAATAGATAACAAAGGTTTGGGTTTAATAATGATATGGTATTCAAAACCATAACATTTCATAGGAATTGTAATTTTGAGACAATAGTTATGAAAATAAGACATAAATCACTTGTTGTGTAAATACTTTGGGTTTTCACTCAATATTTGTTTTATTTATAAAAAAGAGTTAACAAGAAATTATTAAATATGAATAATGGCTCTAAATTGTGAACTATTATGACGTTGAAGCTTAACAAGGTAAGATTTGATCAATTATCTCTTTATGATTTCATTTAAATACTGTTTTTATTGAAAAAAATTCTTAAATTTGAGTTCCGTTTCAAACAATAGAAAATTCATTTTAAATTGTTTAGGAATTTACCAAAGAATTCGTTATATATTTAACCCTGAATACAATTTAATACAATTTAATTTCAGGACTTAAAGTATGTTTTAATTAATTTTTTATTAATTTTTTTCTAAATATTATTTAAAATTTTTGAGTCGTTTTAATTGAAACTTCATTTGATTTGAATGCAAAACCTGTTCATAAAACGAGAGAACTGTTGGAAAATCCTTTGATTCGTGTCTTATATACGACTAAACACTTGATTATTAATTGACTATAAAAACCAATTCATTAATCAAAAACTATTTTTTTTATAATTATTGGTTTGATATAAGAATTCAATTATGTTTTCTTGTTTCATCACAATGTCATTAATTGTTCTTGGTACAAAACATTGAATTGATTTGAATATTATTAAACCTGACATTAAATATCAGATAAATACCACAAAAACTGGTGTTTAATATAAATTTGATTTTTATTAATCATTTTAAAACTATTTCATAACTGTCTGTAAATTAATTTCAAAACAATTGAAACAATTTATTCAAAATATAATTACTTTTCAATTATAATCAAAATATTTATGTAAAACAAACTTTCAATTATTAATTAATGTTTTGTTAACTACAATATGATTTCAATTTACATAAACAAACAATTATTTTAATTATTTTCTCAATTTATTCCCAATTTATGAATATTTAATCAAAACTTATAGTTTTTTTTATCAAAACTTTAATGACTTTTAAAGAAATTCTTAGAAAATAATTATGAAATCATTTTTAAGCGATATTTCAATAGATTTTGATTTAAAAATCTCTCATTTGCTGTAGAGTATACTAAATAAGAAAGGTCCTTCAAAATTTCAATAGATTATATAAATACAGTATATTCTTAGTGTTAACCCCTTATTCTACTTATTCTTATAAATTAAATTAAGTGAATACCCCTTTGATGTGTGTGATCATCAAAATTGAAGATATTTTATGACTTAAAATAAATGACGAAAAAGTGATGAATAGATAATTTATTTCATTTAAATGCTTGTAATTATTGGTTTAATATTATAAAACAGTTTAATGTAATGGCAAAACAATTATTATATAATTTGTTGCCATTAATTAACCGCCGCTTCACATGTCAGGTGAGAAAGCCGTTTCATAATTGACGGAAATAATGGTTTTTATCCCAAAATAAAAGGAAAAATAAATTTCAAGATATTTTGAATCATTTGATAAGAAAGAGTGAAATTAATTATCAAAACATCAAATATTCATTGATTTCAGTCGATGTGAAACACAAATGAGTAAAGCTTTGACTGATTACACATAACGTATAAACACTAATCAAGTCTTGAATCAAATTATTTCAATGTTTTAGTTTTAAGTTTGAATTCAATTGAAAGAAAATTATTTTATAATTAGTTTCTTATAATTTTATGTCTGATTTCACTGAAGAATGATTGAAATGTTTTGTCCAAACAATCAATAAATTGTTAATTTGATTAAAAGCTCATAAAAATTGTGCATATTTTTAGATAAGGTATAAATAAATTGAAGTTTAATTTATTTGAAAACAAACAAAAAGTGAAAGCATTTTGACTAAAAATATTTCAATTTATCATTAAATCAATTCATAATTTGTTTTCTTTCACTTAAATATCTTTACTTTAATATATGATAAAAATTAAATTATTTTAATGTTTTATAGTTTTTACAGTTATTTAGCGATATTTATATCAAATCAGTTGTATAATCAGCTTAAAGGGCAACAGAATGACCGGGAACAAAGTTAAACTCTCATTAATTTGTTATTTAAAAATTCAGAAAAAAATTATTGAATTGAAAATAAATTTCTTCTAATTTTGTATCTGAAAGACAGTCTTATTTATATTGAATCTTAATTTAGACCCTTAGACACCGTTAGACACTGTTAGACACCCTTATACACCCTTAGACAATCTTAAACATCATTAAATTCAATCTAATTTTTAAAATGATAGTCATTTTACAAGTTTAATGACAACTACTTTGATCTAAAAACTAAAACATCTAAAACAAAAAATAAAATACTTTTCACTTAATCTGATTTCAAATCAAACCCTTTTTTCAAAGATACGTCAAAAATGAGTAAAACATTTAAAGCTATGAAAACATTTGAAATTATTTATTAATTTTAAAAACTTTTTCCGAATTTTCAAACGATTTCCTCAAATCATTAAATCATTAAAGGATTCATCAATTCATCAATTATTTGCATTTTTTTCTCAAGAAATCTTAGTTAACGTCAAATAATATAAAAAAAATTTATCAAAAAAAATATTGCCTTTAATTGTCATGAGTTATATTCCGCAGAGTTTTTTAGATTGTAAATATCATACAGTAGTATTTGTATCACTAACTGTACTTGGGCATTTTTTAGTTTTTCTAAAGTTCAATAGTTTTATTGAATTGAATTTATATATAAAAATAGGATTTTAAGAGTATCTCAACTCAAATAAACCTCATTTTACTAAACCATCTGTTTATTAGTTATTTCATTTGTAAACACTTGAAGTATAAATAAATGTAATTAATATTTAATTAGATTTACTAATAGTTTGTCCAAAAACCCAACCCTTTTTACCAATTGTTTGCATTTATGTCATTAATGTTTTAATATTTATGTAAACTTTATATTAATATCTATTTAATTATTAAATAAAGACTTAATTTAAGTAAAAGTTATTAAAATTTAATTCATTTTTTGTTTGCATTTTTGTGTATATTTTCTAACTTTAAGTTTAAATCACGAAATGGTTTTCTCACGAAATTTACTTAACATTGAAATAATGTTTAAATGTTTTCTTGAATTTACATTAAAATAAACTTTTATTTATATTGTCTTAAAATAAATGTTTGTTTTTCTAATTAAAGTTTATTTTATATTTAAAACTAAAAGTTTTGTTAAATTTATTTAAAACTACAAATCAGTTAACAATTAATTAATCGATGAATAATTTAAATTGTTTTCAATTCAAAAGTTAATAAATTATAAGAGATTTAAATTATTTTAATGTAAATTATTGACAAATATTTACATCTGTTTTGAATCTGAGACAAGTTTTCGTGAATATTTAGAATTCACTGAGCAGGGTCAATTTCAAGTACAATACTCGGTACAGTCGGTACCGTATAGACTCTATAGAGCACTGTAATGCAAATAATATATTTATTTCTAACTTTATATATCATTTTCACCTTTGTTTGGGAAATGTTTGGGAAAAGTGATGGTTTGAATAAATTTCAATAAAAACAAAATCTAAAGACAAAATAAAATACATTTATTAATATTCAAATTAAACAAAAAATGTTTTGGTTTTCTAAGAAAGTCATAAATAAATGCAAACATTATATTAAACGTGAATTTCATTGAATATAACCGCAAATTATTTCATTAATAATTTGCAAAACTTTATTAAATGTTGTTTTAATTGATGTTTTCATTCATTTAACGCTATTTTGAGATAATTTGCAATTAAGTCACCAAAAGATGAAAATATTCTTTAATATAATTTTTATTTTATTTGAAATGATTTTCAATTTAATGTTTATTTAATATTTCAATTCAAGGCTTAATAACACAATTAACAGTTATTTTTACTAATGAATTGAAAATTAGATTTTTATTAACACTTTGTTATTCAGTAATAATTTTTATATTAAATATTAATTTTATTAAAAGAAATAACTATTTTCACACAAAATGTTTGTTTAAATTACTGTATTTTCACTGCAATGTCATGAATGATGAATACATTGAATAAAGATATTGTATATAAAGGTTAAGGACAGACGAACAGTAAAAAAGTCTAAGCCTTTGAATATATTCTTCCGATTAGTGAAGAAAATTGTGAATTTATTTGTTGGAAATCCCCCTTTGGATGCAACCCTTTATTATGACTGATTCAAGACACTCACGAAACAGTGATTTGTATAAAATATGACAGAAAATAGTAAACAAATTATTTTTGGTTTAATTTTGAATCAAATATTGAATATTTTGATCAATTATTACAACAATCATAACATTCATAACAATCAGAATCTATACTAAATTGAGGGCAGATTTGTATGTCATGTCATCACTCAATATTGAGTACATATCTAAGGCTTAAGCACTTCAAGACTTAAATAAATTTTATAAACCAAGTCTTTCATCGAGGATTAGCTCCGCCTTACCATCCAATGCCTGCCGACGCCAGGCTTCGGATGCTTTGACTCTATTCTTATCACTACTTCACTACTATATTAACTGAAACTCAACTTAATATCTGCACAAATCGTAATCATATACTCATTCAAACGGTTTATTCAATTAATTAACTATTTTCTCACAACTAATAAGTCAATGAAGACTTTGATATGATTTTCCTTTAATAATAAGTTTTAATTAGTTTTTCTTTAATAACAATTAGTTTTAATTTATTAACAAAACTATTGATTTCAACAATGATTTCAAGGTATGTAATCAACAATTAGTTTAAATCCTATTTATTTTATCATTTGTTGAAAATTGAAATTTGATTTTTCATTTAAAAATATTTTCTATACATTTGAAATTAGTTTAAAATAATTGTTTAAAAACTTATTTATTGTTGAAATTTAAGGATTTTTTTTCAATTTGTTTATTTGAAAAGTTTTTCATAAAAGCACAATTTGTTTCTTAGATTTTAACAATTTTATTATTATTTTCTACTTTTTGTTTCATTTTTTAAATTTATAAGATTGTATTGAAAATTAACATAACCCTGGTTAAACTATATATGATTTAATTGCTTTTAATATTTCAAGTTTTGAGAAAGTTTTATATATTTTTACATAAATTTATTTATTAATGATTTTCAAAGAAAATTATTTTTTATTTATTAAAATAAAAGTTATGAAAACATATAAACAGATTATCAGATCATCGGATCATCGCTTCAGAGAATATTGATTTGAAATGTATTATTTAAAAAGTATTGAACTTATGGTTAGATAATATAAAAATCATTAAAATATTGAGGGTTTTTCACATTTGATTTCAAGTTTGATTCAAAGCGTGTGAAATGTGACAAAACTTTAGCCTAATTTCAGTTAATATTTGTTAGAGAATAGAGTTTTTCAATTATTTTATGCATTAATGCCTCAAATATTTATTCAAAATTTATTTCATTACTCATTCAATGAAATGAAAGAAAAAATGCAAAAACCCCTTAAAATATGAAATGAAAGGTCGATATTCTCAACAGTTTGTCATTAATGAGACGGCATTTGATTTAAAATATATTTAACGCAATCGTGACATAAATTTTTGAAGTTTTTATTTATTATTCATTTATTACTTTCAATTAAAAATACATTTCTTTTTTGTGTTAAGTTTTACTATTGATTGATAAATGATTTAAACTTAAATCAAATTTTGGGTTCAATTGATACTGAAATCAATTTTTATCGTCAAATGGATTGAAGAAATAATTAATAATTATTTTGACCGAAATTTTGTTTCATTAAAATACTATCAATAATCAGCTCTTTATATGAATATTGAATTTTATTAATAATTAATGATTAGTTCAATCAAATGATGAAGTATTAGCTCTAAGGGGCATAAGATATTTTTTTATTAAATACATCTAGGAAGTTTTAAAGACATCAACAGGAAATGTTAACAGAGTCAAATTGGGAAAATTTGAAAAGATTTACCTTCAAATGGTTTTTCATTGCTTTTACTGTCGAATGAATTTAAATAAAAATATTTTGCAATTTATTTGAGAAAAAGTAAAACATTTTTATTATTTTATTATCAATTCATTCAATCATTGATTCAATTAATAAATAAATCATATTATTTTGAGATTCAATTTAATTTAAATATAATTTAATCGACACTTAATTCACTCAAACTTTATATCTATTAATGTCTCAACGATTTCTGAAGTTTTCATTTTTATTGCATCTAATCATTGGATTTGAGAATTAAATTGAGATAAACTTAAATCAAAGTTTAATTTTTAGAAAACACTTAAAAGAAGCAAAAGTTTTAAACCGTTTATTAAAAATATATACAAAATATTATTATTATTATTACAATTAATTTGACATTGTATATTTAGATCGATAATTTATACTGACCTTGATCAAGGTGAATCGCATTGCCAAGGGCAATCATAGTTTATTATTGCACTTAACTTTCTTATAGTCCAGTGCTTTGAACACTATTTATTAGATAATCCCTCATTCAATCACTTTAGCCGTTGAATATGTAATACAACATTTTAGTAGAGCTGAAGTGACGGACCGGTAATTAGGAAGGAATGGGAGGTCTATACCAACCATTGAATGCAATATTTAATACGATGTTATATATGATATTAATATCTATATAACAGCCTTCGGCCACATATTTGAAGTCAAATTATGAGAGGTTGGGGTCATCTCAGTTGTACAGTCTTGGCTCAATAGATACCTGTGTCAGATACCTGTGCAGGTACTTGTGAGCAGATACCTGTGTCAGTTCAACATTTTTTTCAGATTTTTCGATAAATATTATGTAATCTAAGTATAAATTAATGTTTTTTTGACCAAAAATTGAATGAAAAAGAGATAAAACTTTACAAAACTTTACAAAACTTTACAAAACTTACAAAACTTTTATTTAATTTTGTATTCATTTTGTATTTAAGTGTTAATCAAATGAAAATCATTTTTCAAAGATTTTAAACTAATTTCAGATTAATTTATATTTCATTTTATGTTCAGATTAAGTCTGAAAAGCGTTAAAACTATTGCACGAATCACTTGGAAATAGATCTAAGAGTGAAAGATTAAAATACTTAGTTACCCGGAGTAAGTAGTGCAGGGGGTGTGAAATTTAGATTCAGGGGCTAATAATTATTAGAGCAAATGGAGTAATGTTTGATTATATCTAATGGTTTTTCAATGAAGGAATGGTTTTATCGAAAGGATCTGATAATGAATTGTCAATACCAAACCCATTGGCCATAACCCCTGGCCATTGAATTTCATGATTGCTGTTAATTTGAAGACTCGACAGAAGATAATAATTTCAATGTAATAAATGATTGTTTACTGAAAAGTGATATTAAATTATTTTTAATCATTTTTCACAACACTTTATATTAAATTTTGTTAATCCAGTAAATCATTGACTTAATGGACAGTTGTTTTAAGTGCTTATATGAAATCAAATCAATGAACAACTGTTTGATTCAAATTTCAATATTTTTCTCAACATTTATTGAATACTAAATTTAAAGATAACGTCAATTCATTGAATAATTAGTTTTGTTATTAGTATTATATTTAGTATTTAATGATTAAATTCCCCTTAATTTTCAATCACTCAGTAATTAATTGCAAAATATTTTGTTTCATAAAAATAATGATTAATTTTTTGGTAATTATTTGTTTTAAATATGAATTAATCGTTATATTTGTTAACATTTGTTAGTTTTCACGAATTATTGCATAAAATCACGAAAACGATTAAAAGTCTTATAAATACAGATCACGTTTTGATGCTTTCATTTTCATAAATTTTCAACCCTTTCCTTTCAGTATTAAAATATTTTGAATTTTTGTAATTATTTTTAACATTAATACCAAATAAACACAGGATTTAAATGAAGAATCCATTGATTTATTGATACTTCTGTTGACTTATCAAATGAGTTGCCATTAGTTGAATAAAATTGAAATAAATTTTTGAAATATAATTAAAAACTATAGAAATATATAATAAATAAATTAATATTAATATAAATAACTCTAAAATAGTATTAAAATTTAAAATTATTTTTAGTTTTGATAGAAATAGAAGACCTTTCTTCTATAAAAATAAAAATATTATTTTAAAAGTTTTGTTTGAAATGCATTAAAAATAATTAAAATCTGGTTTTGAAACAAAATATTAATGAAATTTTTACCTAAAATGTTAATCACTTTATGGGAAATGCATTTGAAGTCATATTAATTGATATAATTTCAGGAATTTATTATAATTTAATAATTCAGGGCTTCTTTTGCCTATGGATGTGAAGATTGTTATAATTGATACTTTGATCCCAACATTGATCTCAACCATCACTTCAATGCATAACATAATAACCCCCTTAAATATATCTAATATTTGACGGAATAGTTTACAAATAGAGATCAAATTAGTTCACAAAGTATTTTGAAGTCTATTTCAATCGTTAAACAAATATTTTATCTCATCATTAGTGAAGACTTTTTGAAGGTATGGCCAAAGGGGGCGAAAATTAACTTAAGTTATGCAAAATTTTTGAACATTTTGACACAAAGATCTGTTACTGATTTGATTTTAATTAAAAAGTATATAATTTAAGTCTATTTTCTAATGAAATAAGTAATTTGTTATCAAATAGGGTTTGACATAGAGTTCAAGAAGTGATGAATATATAAACATAATCTAACGATAATATAAAATATAAACAAGGAACATTATTGAAATCATTTGAACTTTTAATAAATTTATTCAATGAAAAATAAAACACAATTCACAGTATTAAACAAAAACTTATCGTTTGTTTACGGAAACAAAAACTGATTTTCATTTCTCAAATGAAATTATCATTTAATAAATGAGTTGTGAATCAAATGAAATGTTTTAATAAATTAAATGAGTGTTTAGTTTTCCAATGATTTTTTTAAACGTTACCAAAGGGGGAGGGTTTGAGTGCTTTTTAAATTCAAAAGTTATTTATTTAAATATTATTTTTTACTTTTGTTTTTATATTTTGTTTTATTATAAACGATATATGAACAACCCCAAGCATTTTGTGCTTGCTTCTATGCCAATCTATGGAAAGGGTGCCGATTTTATAACGTTTTTACGCATCTCTCAAGTCTCTTATAAACTGAAAATATGATAGACTATTAATACTGTAAAGAATATCATGAATGACATAAAGGAATCAAACATTCAAAGGGAGTTTTACTCTTCATTTGTGGTGAATATAAAGTGCACTGAAATTTACTTTTTCTCATCTTTTCCTTATACTGTATTGATATACACTGTATATACAGTATATTAAGTCTTATTGAATATAAGGAAACAATTATTTGAAGAAAACATGTAATAAACAGTAATTTTAAAACAGTTTTATTTGTTATTGCAATCAAAAGCCATAAAAATATTAAGAAATGTTAACTTATTATTTTATACAATGATTTTATACAATGATTTTATACATCAAAAATATTAATTCATTGCTTTATTATGTTTAGGAAGTGATGCAAACATTTGATATTATTTTTTGTTTAAATTATTTGAAACTGAAATCAATTATCAAATTATTTGATGGATTGGTTGTGTCTTATATTGAAATATTAAAAACAGAAAATAATTAAACAGTTATTAAATGAATAATAATTTATTTATTTAACTCTAATAATGATGAGTGACTTTGAAATTAATAAATTCACAAACATTTCAATCCTTTTCACAAAAATATAATCTTTTTCTCGATTTCTAAAGTTTTCAGTGAAGTATCAAATGAATGGCAAAACTGTTTGATTGAGAAAATCCTTAAATATTTTTAATTTCATGCTATGTTTGGGATAATGAAAGTCACGTTCAATACTAACCCTTTCTTTATGTTGTGATTAAGCAATAAATTTCAATAAAGTCTTAAAAAACATTTGAAAAAAAGTTCATAACTTATAAAATGAAATAAAAATAAGATTATAAACAAAAAACAATTAATTTTTAATTTCAGAGACTTTCGGTTGAAAACCATTATAACTCAAAAAGATTATGGACTGGTATTAGCACTGGTGTTAATTTCAACACTAATATCAAGCACAACATCAGTCACACCCCGGCGCACAACTAAACTAAAAAATTCTCCAATTTATTATATTTCTGCAAATTTGATGAAAAGGGGATCATCTAGATCAAATCGACCACAAATTCGTCTACCGGTGCGATCAACAGTGCCACAAAAAATGAGCACATTGATGACCAACCCCTATGCCTATAGTTATTCAACATTTTATAAGCTCCCGACACAGTTTGTCTCAAATGCAAAGCCAATCGATATTATAACCGGTATTTCAACCCTTTATAACTTAATAGATAGTTATTATTACCCCCTTTTGACAGCACTTTAATGTTCAATGTTTTCTCAATTAATAAAAATTAATGGAAATATGACTTCCCTTTCATTGTATAACAAATAATTGCTTTTCATTCAATTGACGTAAAATTAATGTTTAAAACTACAAAAGGATTAAAAAATCATTAATTAATTATTTGTAAACACTTTTCAGGCCTAACAAAGACCACAACTAAGAAAGTGGTAACAAATGGATATCGGATTCCGGCCTCTCAGGCCTCAAAAATGTCAAATTTGATATATTTGCCGATCACTTACCTATCAAATGCCAAACCAATCAAAGTTATGATCAATTCATTTGGAAAAAAGACATAAATTTTCTAAGTTTTGATAAAATTTATAAAACAAATCATATTTTTTGTAAAAATCAGTTTATATTTCTTTTTTTTCAAACGATTTACTTGTATTTCATTATGTATTTCACACAAAAGTAATAATAAGGGTTTTATTTATATATATTTTTCATTAAAGATATTTTTATTTAAAGAAACTTTTGATAAATTATTTCTGAGAAATGTTTTTAAACCATTTAATCACAAAAAATCAAATATAAAAATAGATTTCTCAAAAGGGGTTGAAATCAATTGACATTTAAGTTCACAATCAATGAATTTGTGTTTATGAGTGTTAAATGAAAACATTACCTGTACTTTGGTTTACTCGTTGAAAAATAACTTGCTGCAAGTTATTAATATTTATACAGGTAGTATTTTCAAATCAACATGTTGAATCAAAGCCAAATATTTCAAAAATAAAATGATCCAGACATTTGAGAAATTGATTAAATTTGTTTTCAATCAGTTATAAAGTTGTTTTCAGATCTCATGTAAAATAATTTATATATTATTTGAATCATGTTTTTCTCAGTAATTCTTCAAATTATATATGAATTGAAAATATGATCAAAACTAAAAACAAAAAATCTATAAATAAATGTTTTAAGGATTGGTTTTATCGCATATCATTTACCTCTACTTCACCCTTACCTCACCCCTACCTCAGCCATCAACTTAAGTCTGTTATAAAAATTAATCTTTTAATCAATATTTCGATGAAAACAATAGACTCTGTAATAATTTATCACTCTAACAAAAAGTTGCAAATAATTTGTTACTTAAAAGGGTAACGATTTTCATCTCATAAAAACATTTTAAGGGGGTTTCTTCAAAATCATTCAAAACTTAGCTTATAATTGAATTTTGTTATAATACTTACAATAACTTAAAAATGATTAAAAACTTATGGATTTTTATAAATGATATAAAAGTTCATAAACTCTATTGAAATCATTACAAAAACATTGAATTTCGACAAAATTTGTTTTCTTTTGTTAAGTATTTATAAAAATACATGTTTTTATAACATAAAGCAATAAATATTGAAATATTTCGTCAAAATATCTAAAAATCAAATATTTTTGGTCAAAATTATTACTTTTCTAATCAAAGGAACTGAACATCAGTTCAATGAATAATATTATTGCAAATGAATTGTTGCACAAAAATAATACTAAATATCATTACTATTATTATTATTAATGTTTGAATCGATATATAAGTTATAATTCAGTTGTTTATGAATTTCAATGATATTTAATGTTATTTTAATTAAAATATAAATATTTGAAAACGAAATCAAAGGAAACAAAAGTCTCTTAAAAAAGACAACAATTGATTCAATTTGTGTATAAATTTTGATCGTCTTTGCTCTTAGGGCTCATCCAGTCCTCAACCCTCTGCTGCGGTTGAAACACATGACTACACGACAGACTACGGGATACACCGCTGCCATTGACGTCACCCTTAATAACAATTATAATTTAAATATTTATTGAGTATATAGTGAGTCCAGACCTGTGGGTGCACTGAGGAAGCACGGGCAGATCTTTGAACAACCCATCGGTCTCTTAAGTATTTATTGGTTTCAGTCACTGGCCATCTCTTCGTTGGTTTCAATTCCATGAGTCGTCTCATTAGCCTTAAAAGTCTGGGAGAAAACCCTTTGAATTCTTTGGGGGTTCGGGTGGTCTTCCGTTTCTGCCATTCAACAAATTGAGTAAACTTAGGGTCAGTTATATCAGCCTTTTCCCAGGGGAAGTTTGTTGTGAGGCACACGTAGATCATCATTGCTAACTGCCAGACATCGCTCCCGATCTGTATATTATATCCCTCTAACAAAACCGCTTCCCATACCTCTGGTGGACAAGAAGGCAATGATTTCACTCTTTTCTTCACTGAATTCATTTTAAAACAGATTGAAATGAAATTAATGGAAGGAATGGAAGGAATGGGCAGAACATACCTAAAGTGCCGACTTTCCGGGTGAGCCCAAAGTCAGTCAATTTTACTTTTGTAAGGTTTGGTGAATAAATCAACACATTTTCAGCTCTGTTTCAAACAAAGCAAACATTTATTCAATATTATTGAAGGCAAAGAAGTGCCATAAGAGATGTCGTACCGCACGTCCCGATGAACTAATTCCTTGTCGTGCATAAACTCAAGTGCGGAACAGATCTGCTCCACAACTAAAGGGTGAATAACATAACCAAAACTAAAATAAACTGCAAATCTATGCTATGATTGAATTAAATACCAATTTTGACATCGCGTTCATTCAAACCCATTCCGTTAGTCCTTTCCACTGCCTGTCAGACAATTTGATATTTTGAGTGAAAGAGGGAATGAAAATAAAAATTATTTAAAATTCATTGAATTCTTAAGTCATTGAAAATATTTATGAACTCTTCTCATCAAAAATGGATTACATTTGAGATGTTTCTCAGTTTTAACTGTTTTATAGGTTTTGAATACGTTTTAGTCATTTAAACATATAATTGATTTCTAATTGCAATAACCATAAGCATAACCATAACCATCATAACCATAACCATAACCATCATAACCATGGTCATTTTGAAACAAACGATAGTCATTTGTTTGTTTTAGTTTTTATGCTATATTTGTTTGTAATGGACTTTACATTTGGTATAAATTGATGTGAAGTATGAATACCTGCCAGAGATCACCAAAGGGTGCTATTTCTTGAGCAAAGTAATAGTGTTCGGGTGTTTCAAAGGCGACGTCATAGGTGTCTGAAATGTTTTTGTGAGGGGACAGGAAATAGCTGTAATGAAATTCCATCAGAAAGTCTTTGATAGGTGTCGTCGCCTTTGGCACAGCCTTTAGTGCAACCTTAGAAGCAATGAATTGTGTTTTATTCAACAATTAATCGCTTGTTTGTAATGATTCTCGCACTCAATGACTGAGCACTTACTTCAGAACCAGTATCCCTGTGCACCGCTAATATGACTTTCCCATAATCACCGGAACCGATCTCTTTCAATATGTCGTAATCCTTATCGATATAAAGCGTTTCCAATTGTATTTCACGAATCTTATGAATAGTTGACTGCCTTTTGGTATTCATGTCTTCACAACATATTTCATTCAAAACCGAAGTTTGAAATCCAAATAATTATATCATTTCATATCTAAAGTGAAAAACAAATCAATGAATAAATGCTTTAATTTTAAGTTCACTTAATGTTTTACAAAACAATTCTTAATAAATATTTTGCACATTGAATGACAATAACAGTGAAAGACAACAGAATCGGAGAGAATATGAATTGAGTGTAAAATCTATTCTGAAATCTATGACATAATTGTTATCACATTTTAAAGAGATTTTGATTGAGATATCAACAGAGAATTGAAATAACTTTTTGTAAATATTTAAATAAAATTATGTTTTACTTCAAAAATATGTGTTTTATTGACAAAATTTATTATTTTTAATGTTTTTATTCAAACATTTAATAAAAATATTGTAAACTTTTGTGTAGTTTTTGTACAATAAATGGTTAAAAATAGTTTTCATTTCAAATACGAATCACTAAAACATTGGATAAGAAAAATATTTTAAGGAATTAAAGCTCTAATGAAACAAACATTTTGGTAGATATCCAGTGCTTTGGGTTTGCTTTGGGTTCAGGAAAAATGAATTTAGAAATAATTTAAAAGTGTAACCAGAGTTGGCCAGACATTAAGGTTAGGGATGTATGTGTTCAGCATTAATAGATCTCATTTTATAGATAATATCCAATGATTCAGAATTTTTATGGTTTTCCCCTGTATTTGCAAAAATACTTCAAATCCTTGCATTGAATAAAACTTTTATTATTCCCCCTTATGTGCAAAATATGGACGAAAACATCAGTGAAAGGATAAATGCAATTGAAATTATCTGAACAAACATTTTAACATTTATATAAAGATACCCTCTCTGTGCTAACTGTGTTAACTGTGCTAACTTGAGATCATACAGACGCAAAGACGGCCTTTCCATAAGTGTCGGCTATTTTTAGTAAATGAGTATTTATTTGCTTTCACATAGAAATTAGATGAAAATATTGGATCACTTTTATGATGAATACCATTCCTCTAATGAACTTCAGTTTTATTACTGACTTTTAATGCAAAACAAAATAAGTTTATAATTAAACACTAAAAACAAACCAATGTTTGAATGTTTAGTCAATAAATGAATTGCAAAACAATTAACACATTATTTAACCTAATATTGAGTGAAAAGTTATTCATTTGCAAACTTACCCTCAATTCTCAAATGAATGAAAAAAAACAAATGAAAGAAAGTATTGAAACAAATATTTAAATCATATTTAGATTTAATATCTGATAACAGATTCACTCAATATATCGATAAATAAAGACTTATTCAAAGACAACACTTAAGACAAGATTTCATTCATTGATGAATCGGATGTGCAGTTGTGGTGAAGCACAGCATCACTGCTTCAATCTCTATATGTTTAGCAAATGTTAGTCTTTTGCCAATTATTATCAATTCATTTATGACATCATCTCAACTAAAACGTCAACTAAAATACAAGTCATGGAAAACACATCCAATCTATTGATGTATTTATTTATTATTTCTATTACTTGTATTGCAAACTCTTTTCAAGTATTGAAAAGAATTAAAAATATTTATTCAAGATCATTCTAAATCAACAGCTCTCTCTCTCTCTCTCTCTCTCTCTCTCTCTCTCTCTCTC
>JAQGAT010000378.1:0-34811 GCA_034687845.1 Pantelozetes paolii | reverse complement strand
CGTATTTTGCATAAAATAATTTACCCTTGGTATTCATAATAATTTACCCTTGGTATTCATAATAATTTACCCTTGGTATTCATAATAATTTATATTGAATATTTGGATCGGGAATCAAATTCATTCAAACAAAACTGATATACAGTAAATCAAATAACAGGCAATTAAAGGGTATTTATATAATTATTTTAAATAATTATTTCCAATATAAAAATAAAGTGATCATGGTGTATTTAGAAAAAAAATTTAGAAACCTATAAAATTGTTTGACATTTAGATTAAGTCAATATAAATATTGTTTCAAAAATTTAAACCCTTTTTACGAAAGAAATAGAAAATAAGTGTAAAAATAATTTACAATAAAATCCAGAAACACATCATTTGTTTGAATGATTGCAAACAGTTTTGAAACTATCATTGAATTCATTGAATGCCAAACAAAACAGACATTTATTTGTAATTAAATTAAAACTAAATTCAAATATATTTTTAATATTTATTTATTTTAGAGTTTATTTTGAATACAATTATAATCAAAGAAATAATTATTGAATTATTAGTTGTTTTGAAAATTAATGAATATTTTTAACAATTGTTTGAATATTTAATACTAAAAATGAAAACAAATATAAATTTTGAAAATATTTTATTAATTGTTTTAATAATAAATGGATTTATATTTGCCTTCAATTTACTGTTAATTGGTTTTTGGTCTTCAGTTGTGTTGTTATTATTGTTTTCATTTGGTTTACTGTTAACTAAACTATTGGTTAAGACATCCAATGATTTGCCAAACGTTTGGCTCAAAACCAGTGATAATATCTGTGAAAACATTTGTAAGGATTTGATCGCAAAACACTCAAACACTTCAAATGTTTGTCTCATTTGTGGTGACATTAGTTGTGAAAGACATGACTCAAGACTTGCGGTTAATGTGAAACCATTTAAAGGTCTACTCATTGACAGTAAAGTAGACGAAGCGGTGGAAGAGATCCTGGAGTTGACTCTCAATCAGTTTGTGAACTCGTATTTAGAGGACATTGCTATCAATACTAATCATTTGGACAATGAGTTGAGACATATCTTAAGGACACTTCTTTCGGCTTTGATTCGCCGGTCATTTGAGGTCAATATAACCGATATTTTATTGGAAAAGTTGCCGAAAATACTGAGCAATCATTTGGAGACATATGTTTGGGGCAAACGAAACGCCAGAACCGCTCAATACATCGAAGAAGCGGTTCTTCGAGAATACGGACATCTATTACATCCGGCAATGAATGGTAGAGAAGATGAGATCAAGTATTTGACTTCAGTTGTGGAGAGAGTTTTACCACATTTATTGCCCCCGAAGTTCATTAACTCTAAAGTAGTCGAGTGTTTGTTCACTCAATTGATGGCCTGTTCTGTACTTTTGCCGTTAATAGACATCTGCGGAGATCCGGACAAAATCAATGCACTTCTGGTCGTACTCTTCGATGAAAATGAACTTTCAGTGAATGAGAAGTCAATGAAATCCCAAAATATGGTGGAAATCCTCAACAGATTTGTTGCCAACAAAACAAACAAAACATTTTCAAACACTTTAGGCATTGGTTTAAAACAAATACTTTCTGACCAACAGTTGCTGTTTCTGTTCCAACAGTTCTCCAAAGAGGAAGGGTTTATAAATTTGGTTCAGTTTATACTTCACATCAATTCCTTCAGTCAAAGAATACTTAATCCAGAGTTAAGTGAATCCCAATTACAAGACCTTCACATCGAAACCAAAAATATCTTTAATTCATATTTTTTGCCGCAAAGTATTGATTACATTGACTTCAGTGAAGATGTCTTCAATGGCTTCCAAGTGGTAGTGAATGGAAAACCAGAAGACGTGGAAAAGTTAAGAACTACTGAACCCTTGTATGACTCCTATGATTATATTTACAATATTCTGGAAACACATTACTGTCCGCTATTCCTCGAAAGTGATCTCTACTTTAAATTGATTTGTGGTCAGCGATGGACCAGTTTTGAGGGAATGAGTCCCTCTAAAGCAAAATCTTTGGACAAAGCCCTTAACTCCCGTTCCGTCAGCTGTGAATCAATATCATTGGGTAATCGTTTCAACGGAACCAATACTGGAAGTCAAGACTCTTTGGACGACGTCTTCAGTCAATTACCTCAGGATTACTCACAAATGGCTACTGAAGTGAGCAATTGGACGGGTTTTACAGGTATTGACAGATTAAAGGATTTGAGTGCTTGGAGAGTATCCGTACCTAAAGTGGAGTCCCGAATGGATTCAACAAATGGTAGAGAATATGATGTTTTTATTATTGATGTCCAAAGACTTGATGTCCAACACGAAGAAGAAGTAGACATGAGTTGGACGGTTGAGCGCCGGTATAACGAGTTTTATGTCCTCGAGTCTAAACTGCGGGAATTTCATGGACAACATCTCAATGAAATATCATTACCGCCGAAGCGATCATTTGTTAAATTGAGTAAAGCGTTCATTGAGTGCCGAAGACCTGAATTCGAGAACTTTTTGAGACAATTGCTGTCGTGTTCGCACCTGAAGGGCAGTGAACTGGTCTTCAATTTCCTTAAATCCCAGAAAGAGTTTACTACGGGTTTCCTTCCGGACATAAGATTTGGTAAAATGATTCGTACGGTTCCCGCGAAGTTCTCCAAAGAGAGAGGACAACATTTGGATCCATTCCTCCTGTCTTTCATCTCATCCACAGAACAGATGAAACCCAAACCCTCTAAGAATGAGATGTCTGCTCTATTGGAGTACTCGCCCCATGAGTTCGCAATGGCTAACCTCCACCGACCCCTCTATCAAAATATGGGTCAATGGAATGACAATAACCCTTCTATGAACGACGGGTGCAAATCAGAGACAGACTCTAAGCGTATATATGCACAGTTAGACTATGTTTACGATTACATACTGTTCCTGTTAATCCGTTTTTATAACATCAATGAATCGATTTTGAAAATAATATTCACATTTCGACCCCTTCTTAGAAAAACAGTGCAATCATTGACGGAATGGTATGTAAAGAGGAAATTAAAGAACTCTTTACTAATCTCTGAACGAATGGTAGAATTGATTCATTTGTTGAGGGATTCCCTGTATTTTGAAAACCATTTACCCCTTAGAACGAGTCAACAAAAGAAACAAAGATCTCAAACCGCACTCAAATATGCAAAGGATTTTATTCCCGACCCCATTGTTAGACACATATTAGGCAAAGAAAGACACGAAGAAGTGATGTATTTATTGTTTTCTATTTTTCAAAACCCTTTACTAAACAAACAGTTATTATATCTTATTTTTGATACAATAGTTAAACAACTCTTTCCTGAAATCCTTTTACCAAATGTTTGCAATGAATGCAACGATTAATTGATATTTGTTTCTAGTCTTCAATGAATTTAGTGTTAAATCAAATCTAATTATAGTTTTTGTTATTTTTATTAATTATTTATTTTTATTGTTATTATATTTGTAACGAAAATATTATAATAAAGTTATTAACAGTTTATTACAGTTTTGTGGCTTTTATTTCAAAATCAATTTCATTTATGCATTGATTCAGAGTTTTTACACAATTATAATGTAAAGTAAAACAATTGAAAACATTTCCAAACAATTCAATTGTTTTGTATTTAAATTATTGTCAAAAAGTGTTTCATTTATTCTGTTTTTATTCAAATGAATGCACTTTTGGGTCATTTCATTGAGACTTTGAATGTGTTTTGTGTTCTCAAAAACTTTTCGTCTTTTGATTCAGTCTTTGAATAAAAACATTATTTAGTGTTTGAAATGACATCAAAATAAAAGCTATTTTACGAAATCAATGATTCATTCAATTCATATCAATAGTTCTCGTATTCCTTTGATTCCACTCTAAACCCCCCTTTTATTCCGGCATTGCTTTCATTCATTGAAAATAAATATATTTTTAAAATATAAAACAAAAATGTCCATGGTAATTAATCATTGATGATGATTCCGGATCACTTATACTCAACAATGCTTTGGTTTTATTTTATTTATTATTTTTTGAACTTTTGTTATAAATTCTTATTATTTTGTATTAAAAATACTTTTTATTCAAACATTAATTAAAATTATATTTTTTTGACAAAAATATCAAATTATTGATTATTAATATAATATAATAATGTATTTAAATACAACCAATGTCATATTATATTATAATTCACACAAATATAACTTACTGTGGATCTGTTTGTTACAAGTAAATATGATTATATTAAGTAATTAAGCAGGTTCATTCAATTTTAATTAAATCTAATATATTTGAAATAATGTTATATTTTTCAAATAACAATTGAATTTAAATATTAATATCAATTGATTTTATAATTTCTTATATTGACTACAATTGGAATAAAACTAACTGCAAGTAAAACCAAGATCAATTCCTTGCATGCACTGAACTATACACTTAAAGCACACTTTCCTGCAATTCATTTTAATTTATTTATTTATGAATTGATTTATTAAATATAAAAACACTTTTTTAGCGATCATTTCAAGTCTTAAGGGTTTTTACAAAACAAATTTAAAATAATATTTTGATCTAAAAAATATATATTTTTGTGAAAAATAGGACAAATTATTGCAAAAATGTTTCAATGATTTGACAATGAATTCAATTGATATTAAAAAAGATAACTTTTGTGCCAATAATTATCCAATAATTCAATGTTGAGGTTGAGGTCATAAACTCTATATTAAAATACAATTTTGATAAATAATGGCTTATATTGTGATTAAAAATCATTACAAATGACTTCAAAGGGAATAATAATAATAAATGTCCGCAAAATTAAAACTAATATTTCCTATAAAAGGCTAATGACTTCATGTTTATTATGTTTAACATTCAATTCATAGGTTATGACATGTTTTGCCAATATTTTAATCGTTTTATAATTACATCAATAATAGTGTTAACAAATAAATTGAATCATTTATTGAATTAAAATGAATTTTAATTCAAACCTATTCAATGTTTCGATGTTCAGAGGAAGGAATATACAGTGTTCATAACCTTGGTGCTTCATTAATACAAAAATATTGACCAATTTTAAACATCAATTAAAAGTTTTAAATGTTTAACAAACCCTTTGATAACAAAATGTTTAGTAAATGAATTGATTATTGCATAAAATTAGTGATCATTTAAAAGATTTAATAAAAATTTATATTTAATAAGAAATTCAAAAATTATTTTAAATTTTAATTATTTAATAAATTTTTATAAATAATTGACTAATCGTTGAGTTAATCAAAGTTTGGATTGAAATATAGGAAACATATTAAGGAAGAGATGAACAAAAGGTTTGCTTTTCTAAGGATTTTATTAAATATTATTGTTTTTGTTACACTATTTATAAGTTTAAAGAGAGCACAGGTATATCTCATGTCATTTACCTAATATATGGACAAAACGATAACACATCTGTTAATATGGACATTGATAGTACTGTGGGTAACGGACCTCCTTTCCTGTCTATCGGGAAGTCTATTGTTAAAGAAGCGGAACTTTATTAGTCCATCATAACCTCCCCTTCTGTACAGACCTATCCTTTTGCAACAATTTGTAAATTTTATAACAATTTGTTCATTAAATACAAAACATTTTCAATATTTCAGTCAAATCTATCAAACGGTCAAAACTGCTGTTAAACATCATATTAACCAAAAAATATTGTTATGTTTGACCCGTCTCTCAAATACTGTATTTGGATTTCATTTTAAAAGTTTCTAAATTTTATAAAAAGTATTAATAAATAATTGAAATAAAAATAAGTTTTTGAAATAATTTTGCAAATGATTTGCTTTTGAATTGTATTTTATAATGAAATCAAATAATATGTAATTATATTTATATTCAATTAATTTTTGTGATAAATCAAAGTTTTACTACATTTTACTCAACTTTCAGGTGTTTTATAGGATGTTTAAGTGCATAGCAATGGTACCTCTCGTCTCATTTTTGGCTGCTTTGAGAATATTAACTGAAGGTTTGATTCATTAAATAATTATTTAATTAATGTCTTGTTTATTGAAATAATATTTATTCATAAATATTTGAAAACTTTTGTGAATCACATAAATTGTATTTTTATTAGAAAATATTAATTTATTATCCTTGATACTTTTATTTAGTGGATTTTTTGTAACCCTTAGTATATTTTAATAATAGAAATATTAAAATTGACAAAATCATCAAGGATGTTAATCCATAATTAGTTTATTAAGTAAACAGCATTAAGATTTTACAATTATTTATTATTAATAAAAAGTTGATATAAAATAAAATATAGTTTAATCTTGCAACTATATTTCTGAATGAAAACTAAGCATGAATATTAAGGTAACTTATTAATCTACTGTATTGTATAACAGATACTAAAATCTTATTATTAAATAAAAATCTTGAAACTATTGTATAAAAGATAAATTTGTTTATCTTTTTTAAAAAGAATAAAATATATGAAATAATTAAAACCAAATCACGCATTGAATGAGTGAATGAGACCAACAAAGTGTTACAAACGATTAGATTTTGAAATATATTTATTTTAGTCCAACAAAAAGTGATTCACAAAAACATTTGAATAAATTATTGCTTTATTTCACCAAATATTTCCTCATTTTGGGCATAAAAACAAAGTGAAGGACAGATTCAAGCGTTTATGAAATTATTATTCACTGAAATTCAGAGCTAAATGAAAACAAAATAAAATTTTGTTTTAACGTTTGAATTTGAATAATAATAACATTACTAGAAATTGCATTACAATTAATATCCGGAATAGTTTTCAATTGTTTTTATTTATAATCTATTTATTTATTTATTTTCAATGAAATACCAATTTTCAGACAAATATTTAAAACTTTCTTCAATTCATTTGAATTCAGTTTCACTCAAATAATAGTTTTATTTATAATATATTTCAAAATTCAAATCATTAAAAAGGTTTAAAATGAACCTTGATATCTTTAAAAATGATAATAAATATAACTTTTGTTTATTTAACTATTTTTTTGTGTAATCCATGAAAAGTTAAAATTTATTCATAGTATTGAGTCATAAAAATACACAAAACTTACATTTAATTTGATTTTATGCACAATTAGCTCAGAGCTGTAATAACGGTATCGGAAAACTTGTTTACGAAAAGGTGACGGATTATAAACTCAATGGCATTCAAAGGTTTGGCAACAATCAGGCGATCAAAGAAGTGGTCAGCAAATCGTTATTCACTTTATTTTATGAATGCTTTCAACGCTTTATATTCATAGATAACACGCAATGATCTGCCGATTAAAGTATTGGAGGAATGTATCCGCCGGTGCCAAGAGGACAGACTCACATCTATACAGCACTGTCTATCCTTTGATTACTCTCCCGGACGGAGGCGTTCGAGTCCTTTCAAGAATTATCAAACAGTAATCAATGGTTTTATTTGTTTTATATATTTATTCAAATTTTTTTGATAATCAGAAATCAATTTCGAGCGCAAAGGAAAGTGTTCCTAATATTAGTGCAGAATATGAGGCGTCTACCTGTGCTCTGTATAATGCAAGGGGTAATCCTGATGGAGATGACACATTGGTCAGAGAGGAGAGTGCCTGGCATTACAATGAAGTGTGTCTTTCCTGTAAGTGTTGTTATATTTTAAGGAAATTCATTGAAACTAAAATAAATTGAATCCAAAACAGCGACAAAAGTGAGCACTCAATGTCCAAACCGTCTTTACATCTTTGAAAGGATCCCGAGCTATAAATTTGAAGGAATAGATGACAAAGAAATTGCAACTAAAAATAGGACTGAATGTGAAGACAAGTGTTTGAATGAACACTCATTTGTTTGCAGATCCGTTACATTTGACAGAAAGACTAGTAAATGTAAATTAAGTAAAGAAACGCGTTATACAAACCCCAAGGGGTTTAAAATTGACCCCAACTCTGATTATATGGAGAATATGTGTCTTCCGAGTGAGTGTTTCAACAATTTTTACATTTCTTATAAAAAATACTTAACCTTTTGTGGACAGGGAGTCAAATGTGTGCCTGGAATGCATTCATTCTGGAAACGGGCAAAGAATTGGATGCCATTTACGAACGGATTTTGATTACAGCTAATGAATTCCAACAGTGCTCTAATGCTTGCCTGGATAGTTTAGATAAACATGGATTTCTCTGCCGTTCCTTCATGTTTGATGAGACGGGACAGACATGTATTCTCTACGATGAGGACCCACTCTCTCATGAAGAGATTGTCTCAACGGATCAAAACCAAAACATACAGAAATACAAAACCAGACCATTGAAGACATCGCCCGGAAATCTATACAGAGTTTTGTGTGTCGGCGACGAAAAGGGTAAGGGTTTTCATGTTTTCATTACATACTCTCAAACTATTCATTGGACTATAAATCATATAATTATGTAAATCATTGGACAAACAAATGATTTTTAATGTCTTTGATTATACGGTTAAACATGAGATGAAGAGAAAAACATTTTAATTGAAACACCTTTAGATAACTCCATCACAAACGCAACCCTTGAGTGCTATCGGAGTAAACGTCTTAAGGGTAAACATCAGGTAGAGATAGGAGTCTATAGTTTCTTTGATTGTCTTCAAGAATGTATGCGATTATTCAGAAGAAGTTGTCGTTCAGTTGAATACTCATCTCTGAAGAGGATGTGTCGCTTCAGTAGTTTTGATGGCATCGGAAAAAATAATTCAAATTTAGTCGACGACAAGAATTATGACTTTTATAAGTTTATGTGGTGTAAGAGAAACCTTGATCATTTACACATTGTTTGCATTGAATGCCTATCAATGAATGCTAACTAACGATGAATTCAACCAAATATTAATATTCTTTGCATTTGAATGAAAACTATTGAAAGTCTTAACAAAATATAATTTAATCTTTACATAAGATATGCAATGAATTGAATGAATGACTGATTGAATGCAAAACTCAAACAATATTTTAACAAAATATTTGAAAATTGATTGAAATCTGAATTAATTTTATTAAAAAATGCCTGAAATTAGTATTTTATGAATCAATTCTCAAAACAAATGTTTATTTTAATGTTTTGTTTTGAAATCATTACTGACTATAGATCGGAGCGGAAACGGTGTTTATCCCGAGAGCTATGCCAGTCATTTACCCGATCAAAGATCTGGCTTTCATACTGGCTCAGTTGGTTTACCAAATTATGGAATACCAGGTTCTCCTGAAGCACTTTACGGGGGCTTTCAGACATGGAGTAATACATACCAGGCCAGAGACAGAGATCCTCATAGAGGAGGTTTTAGTTATGATGAGTATGGGCCGGGAGGTTATACAGCATCTCGAAGAGGATTCAATGCAAACTATGGCACTTCAAGCCGGTATCCTGGATATGGAGTTCCACCCTATGGTTCATTCAGTCAACACACTGCCACTCATACCAGTTATCCCATGAGCACCAGTGGTGGCAGTGGAGGTCAGTCACCTATTATGCAACAACCGTTAAGTCCCCCGACGTATGGCATTCCATACAGTGTTGGGTCGAGTGGTTCTTATAATGCAATTCAAGCCCCATATCCGCCCCAAAAGGGTGCAGATCTCTGTAAATTTTCTTCTGGTGTTGTTTCTGGTGCTCCGTTAGTTACTGCACGGTTTTCAAGGATTGGTTTTAGTTCAAGACTTAGGAGTCAATACGTGTTCAAAGTGGTCAGGGCTGACAAGTTAGAGGACTGCGAGCGCGCGTGCACTGAAACGCGAGACTTCGTTTGCAAGTCATTTAATTTTAGGGCATTTTTTCCGGACAATTGTGAGTTAAGTCATTTTGACTCAAAAGAGTTCAAATACGATAACCCGGCCTACTTTGAGCACAATTCCCAATACGACTATTATGAGCGCTCAGACTTTAACGCAGGACCTTCTGGTGCTGCAAACACTGACTGCATGGAAGTGACCCAAACCTGTACTCCTGAAGGAATGGAATTCAGTTTACGTACTTCTGAGCAGTTTTATGGCCGGATATATACCTATGGTTTCTATGACTCTTGTTTTTACGATGGGAACGGAGGAACAACAAGTGTCCTAAGAATAAGTCGGACCAATGGGTTCCCGCGCTGTGGGACTCAACAATACGGCGATGCTATGACTAATATAGTTGTCGTTCAATTCAATGATTACGTGCAAACAAGTCGTGACAAGAAGTATAACTTAACTTGCTACTTCTCTGGCCCGGGAGAGGCTGTCGTCACTTCCAATTATTTGGACACAAAGACTGATGGGTCAGTTCATTGCCTTACAGTTGAAACACATTTTATTTAATAATTTATACCCCCTTTCTATGATATAGTCGACACCCGACCCAAATAGAGCACTTGCCGGCACAGAATATACTCACTTCTAATGTAGTCTTACGTGTGTTATATAGAGGCACTCCGACCAACACTATAGTTGTCGGGGATCTACTAACCTTCCGATTGGAGGCCAGAGGACAGTGTATGTCATCAACTCAGGAGATAATTGAAAGCATATTTAAATTGATTTAATTTTTGTCAAACCTATAGATCGATACGATTTATACAATAATGACATTTTCGCCGCTAATGTTATAGCAAAGGATCCCTACACTGGACGACAGGTTCATTTGGTGGACTCCAGGGGGTAATCACTGACAGTGTTTCCATAAATACGTTTCTAACAAAAAGATACTTTTATTAATCAGATGTCCGGTAGATCTCTATGTCTTCCCAGAACTTCATAAGACACCCGACGGTGCACTCGAGGCAGAGTTTTATGCATTTAAAATACCCGACTCCAATTTCCTTGTATTCCAAGCAACGGTGCGCACCTGTAGGGGTCCGTGTGAACCGGTGTGTTATGATTAATGATTATGCAATTAATTATAAATTATTAAATTTATAAAAAATATCAATTCTTCAGGTAATTTGTAACGACAAGGGCAGAGGGCCTGGCTCTTTCCCATCGTGGGGAAGAAAGAAAAGGTCAGTTCTCTTGGCTTCAAATGCAACAAAAGCAACAAATTCTTCAGAAGAGGCAGAAGAGGTGCACGAATTGCTAAGAGTATACCTGACCAGAGAAGATGTACCGGCGGTTGAAAGTAAGGCCCAGACATCTGTCAACAAAGTTGTGGCAAAAGTATGTGTCCCTCAGACCGGGTATTATCTGTTAGTGACGGCCGTCACTACTCTTACATCAGTTTTGATGATTCTCTCAGCCATTGCTTCCATTGTTTACTTCAGAAGAACAAAATTTGTGGTTAAAATCATTTGTTATTTGAAATCAAATGAAATAATAATTTATTTGTATTTATAGACAAAAGAACTGAATTTTGTTGTCCCGAAGCAAATGAATAGCAATTTATATGTAAGTCAATACCGATCCCAACCTTTTTCATCGCACCAGAAGTTTGACGATCCGAGTGAACCAATATATACCGATCCATCACTTTTTGAAAGATCCAGAAGTCTTCGAAGTTTAACGATATCTAACTTCGGAAACACCAGATCTGATGAACTGCCGGACCAGTGATCTGACCATTGGTTTAGTCTTTATAATAATATTCACACAAATTCATTGAATATTTATTTTAATATCAAATCTACTATTGATTTGTTTGTTTCACAATTGATGTCAAAATCATCAAACAATTCATCGATTATTTGATTTTATAATCAATTTTTTGCACTTTTATTCAATTTGTGTCACATTTTTGTCAATTATTTTATTATTAAAACAAATCAAAACTTATTTTTCATAATATTATCTCATTTTATAATTGTTTTAATATTTTTATGTAAAAATGATTACAAAATAACCCAATATTTTGAAATTAAAATGAATATGAAATATATATTGTTCTTGTTCAATTCATTCTTTCCTAATTATTAGAGAAATATTTTTCCATTTTTTTGAAATTAACTCAATCACTTTATCATCACTTTATACAAGCAAGCATCATTTACAAAATAACTGGTTTTGATTGCATATCACAAGTCAGCACAAGAATAGTCTCACATTAGACTCTGATTTTAAAAACTAATTATTAAAATCATTGTCCGATCTGTCAATTAGTTTATCAATATTTTTACCTTGATTGATTCAAGATAGAAATCTTATCTGAAATATTAGAAGACTTGACAACAAATCCTGTCTTTTTATAACTTAGTATTGAGAGAGAAATCTGTCCTCTCTTTCATCATTCAAATGCAAAACAACAGAAAAAATCTTAAATGAAATCTTAAATTATATCTAATTTTGGTAATTATGTTGAAATTGAAAGAGTAAATGAGTAAGGTCAAATCTATTATACTTTAATACCCCTTCCCAATAATACCCCATTAATAATCTGAAACAATAATTGAATTAATAATAAATTTGTAAAAATATATGAAATGATATGAAAAACTAATAATTATTTGATCGCAATGTGTGAACAAAATAAATAATTTCAAAAATTAAGGTCAAAAGAGTCACGAAATTTGTCATAAGTTATGGAAACCCTTAACCACTCGTGAGTTCGTGACAAATGAAGAAATCTATTCAAATATCTATGACTTTAATCATTAGATAGTCTTAAATGTCTTAATAATAAAATTTTTATTCAAATATGTGTTTCAATAAAGTTGTGAGCATTGGGTTAACCCTGAGATAAATTAAGGCATAAAAAACAACTAACATTAGGTGCTCTAACCTAACCTTGGTTGACCTAACCTTGGTGGGTAACAATAATTGATTGTACCAGAATATAATGGAAATATTGTATTGAAGTATTAGTGAAGGGAATGTCCGACAGATGTCTGTCCACTGAGAGAGGGATTCAATTGATTGAATGCATTGAAAATACGCACCAATTGTTTGGTTCACAAATAAAACGGTATTTCATTTGTATTTCATTTGGATTTCAGTGTATTTTCAGTGCATTTCAGAGATTGAGTGAAAGTATTGCTATTTTTAGTCATATTTTCATTTCATTTGATTATTATTTTTATATTAATAATCAAAACATTGATTAAAGAAATCATAAATTGTTTTGTCATTTGTTTTGCATTTCATTTGTTTGTAAACAAAGTGTTGTCTCAAAAGTGTGTCTCAAATATGGATTAAATCAACGATTGATTGAAATGATTGTCAAAAATGATTAAACGATGAAACCATTGATTTAACCAAAAATACCCCTTAAGTGCGATGGGAGACGACTCCAAGAAGACTCTCAAAGAGCTGATCCCATGGTCTGATGGCATGGGTTGGCCCGGATTAGTACACATCGCAGAAGTGACTAAAGGTTTGAATCTATTTGTCAATCAATTAGTCATCAATTGATCCAATGTTTGTCAAAACCAAAGGCAGACTATATTTGGCAACAATTCGTCCGTCGATTGCAAACACTTTGAAGAATAGATCCAATTCTTCCGTCACTTTCTTCACTATCGATGAACAGCTCGTATACGAGGGGTATATATATTGACACACATTTTGTGTCCCTTTTATTGAGGCTTTGGGTCTAATTGTGTTCAAAATATGTATTCTTTTGAGGGGAAGGGGTATTACGGAAACATCTCATAGGGGGTCCGAAGGGGTATTTTGTACACAACAACCCCTTAAAGACATTTGAATTTTTAAAATGAATTTTAATTTAATTTTTAGATTTGATGCCGATTTCGGGCCTTTAAATGTGGCCATACTTTACCGATACTGTCTTAAACTGAATAAACTTCTTAAGGTAAGTGTAGTTGTCGTCCATTTTGTCTTAAGATATCATCCAATCATATGATTACCTCTTCTTTCACTTCAATTCAATTCAATGTTATCTTTAATTCAAAGAAAGTTTTTTTTCTCTCAAATCTTAATATATTATTCAAACTCTCATTCAATTCATTCAAATCCCACACAAAAAGTAATTTTTATAATTAAAGTTATTTTTCAATTTGTGTGCAAATCGTGGGCCGAATAGTCCGGCACTCAATATAATCGTCCGATTCGTTGCACACTTAGTGCACATTTAGTGTAGGTTTTAATCAATTGATCGTAAATTTGTTTTTTGGATATTTAGCTGACATTTCATTCAAAGCTTATAAAATGCTTTTAATTTGTCCTTAAATTTGATATAAAATATAATTTTTTATTTCATTTCAAACCCTTTAATGAAATATCGATTTTACAGATAAAGTAAATAATGTTTGAAACAATCAATCGTTTCATTCATTCAATGAATCATTTATTTATTATTTGTTAACAAAAGTCAAAATAATTTTAATTTTATTTAAATAAACAAAAAGTCTTTAAAAATGTTTTTTATAAATAAATTTCGCATTCATTTGAGAAATGGTTTGTTTTAAAGCCAAACAACATTTCATTTTCACTAAACTTTGTTATTAAACATCAAATAATGTTTTGTCTGTGCCCTCAATACCAGTCCAGCCAAAGGCACAGCAATTAATAGCCGTCCTCTAAATGATTGTTATATAAAAACGGATTCATATTTTGAATCAATTTTTTCATTTGTTTATTAAAAAAACGTTTTGAATATTAACTCAAATAAATTTGTATTTATTTGTTAAATGGGTTTTGATTTCACTCTCTTTTGCTAATATAGAGGCAGAGAATATGTGATTTGTTTGAATGCAATCCTGGTTAATGTCAAAAGTGAACATGGTCACATTAACCCATAACTTATTCTCTTTCAGTATAATTACAATTACAGTGGAATATATGAAATGTTTATTTCCTAACCATAACTGTCAGTCCTTTTGTGCGGTTTATAATTAAAATCACAAATGAATTGAATATTTATAACAAAATTGTGAAATAGTTTTACAAAAACTTTTGAATGAATTTCAAGGATAACACATAATATATTCAATTCATGACTGAATGTAATAAAAATTAAAATTCATTGAAGTTTTTACTTAAAATACTCTCTCTTTTCAACTAATCTTTAATTGATTTTTATTTTGTGAATAATTTGATTAAATTTATAAAACATTTGTTTTTTATTTTGTTTACATTTAAGACAAATAAGCGAAAAGTAGTTCAGTTCACGACAACTGACAGCAAAAAGCGAGTGAACGCCGCATACCTTATCGGCTCTTACTCTGTATGTAGTGTTTGGTTATTATAAATACAAATTCACTCTTAAATTGATTTTCAATTAATAATTGATTTCTTTTGTAAACAAACGAAAGATTTTATACCAAAGACAGTCTCCAGAAGATGTCTACAATAAACTCATAGACAATAACAGCCCGCCTTTCCTCCCATTCCGAGACGCGGCGTTCGGGCCCTGCACTTACCATCTCTATCTGATTGACTGTTTAAAGGCTGTCCATAAAGTAAATAGATTTCAAATAAATTGATATTTAATATAAATTGAATTAAAATTTGTTATTAAAGGCAATAAAACACAAGTTTTTGGAGTTTTCGCACTTTGATGTCGAAGAATACCAGTTCTATGAGGTTTGGGATCTTATATTTACTTTCAAAGGGGTATTGAATACAAATTTGAACTACCCTTGCAGAAGGTAGAGAACGGTGACCTTAATTGGATCGTTCCGAAGAAGTTTATTGCTTTTTGTGGTCCGCACGCGAAGTCAGTGGTCGAAAACGGTTATGCCTTACACTCACCCGACACATACTTTCCTTACTTTCGCAAACATAATGTGACGACAGTTATAAGGCTTAACAAAAAACTTTATGACGCGAACAGATTTATAGACAATGGTTTCGAGCACAGGGACCTGTTCTTCGTTGATGGCAGTACTCCTAGCGATGCAATTATGAGAGAGTTTCTCGATATCTGTGAGAAAACATCCGGTGCTGTGGCTGTCCATTGCAAGGGTATATATTTAAACCTTTTTAGACTGATTTTAATCAATCAGTTCTTATATTGACAGCGGGTTTGGGTCGCACCGGGACTTTGATTGCGTGTTATATTATGAAACACTTTAGATTCACTGCCGCCGAAGCTATTGCTTGGATAAGGATATGCAGACCCGGCTCTATCATTGGGTACCAACAACACTGGCTCGAAGAGTATGAGTACAATGACTGCACCAGTAGTTCATTATTTTAATATTTCACTCTTAATAGGAAAGAGACGTATCTCTGGCTTCAGGGAGATATCCATCGAAACAAAAAATCAGATAAAATACAAAACATTATAAATAATAATAATAACGAAGAAATACTTAATAACTACAGCACTGATGGAACGGTAGTTAAGTGTCATCTGTTAGACCCGGACAACAATTCAATTAACATAATCGCTGGAGAAGTAAAAGGTTTGGACCTAAACGACGAATTGACTCAATTGGACTCAGAAAGGGACCGAAGATGTCGTAGGAGTGGCACTAATTTAAACAACAGTGCATTAAGTGATGAGTTGGAAACACAAGGAGATCAACTCAATCGGATTAAAGCCCAGCGACGGAACGTCAGATCTGCGACTTCTGCCACCCCTTCAGGGGTCGGTGTAATCGATGAACTCCGCTCTCATCGACGCTCTAACTCTCAGCCCAAAGAGGACTCATATCTTTCGCCATTAAAGTCATTGAAACCACAAATAAAGAGCACAACTGTTACCATATATAACACCAGATCTGCTCTAAAAAGAGGCAAAACAGTCAACATTGAGGAACAGAAGGAAAAATTGACGACAACTGTCGGTCACAGACAAGGAATGACTGAAACAACAAATTCTGGCGAAAAATATATGCAAAAATTGAATTCAAACTTAAACTCAAATAAGACTTCGTTTACGACAAACACAAACACAAAAACGTAAATATTTTTACCATTTGTTTATATATTTAATCCAAATCTCAATACTATTACCGATATTTCGTTTCTTTACTTACTTTTCCTCAAATTGTGTGCCAAACCCTTAACTATGCTCTTCTGTGCTCACTATAGTGGTGTTTGGCGACAGGTTGTCGTTCCCGTACAAGAAGTCATATTTCAATCATCAGCTTCTAATAGCTCTTCCATTTCTATCACTAAACCAAATACCAGTGCTATTAATGTGATTAATTACTCTTATTTGCGTCGTATCCGCACCCGATCTAACTCTCCTCTCACTAAACAAAACACAAACACTTGTAATAATAACAACAATATTAACGAAAAGACCCGAAAACGGAATGTTTCCTCAAATTCTGATATAAATCTTAATTTAGTTTTGAATAACAATTCGTGAGATATATTTCAATACACTTTTCCTTTCAGTCAAATCAATATTAATGACATATTTAACCCGTTTTTAGGCCGAAATCGATGACAACTTTGCGATCAATGTCTGCATCGAAGCCATTACTGCGATGACGGGTCGGCAGCTTGTCGTGTGCGGCACAACAGGCCAAACAGACACAGACGAAACGGATTTCCCAAAGAAATTCAAACAAAACCGTTAAACCCTTAATACTCTCAAAACACCCTTTTATCAAGAAATCCCGAAAATTGAGTCAAAAAAATAAAAAGGTTTGCAATAAAGGGATTGTAAGGAAAACGTTGACAATGTCTGTGACCTCTGGAGCACCAAAAACAGTGAAAAAAATGAAGAAATGATTGTTTTTATTGTTTAAATTTTATTTCCCATTATTTTTGGTTTAATTTTGCAAAAATATTATAACATTTTCATAACAATTCAAAAAATAAGTTTAGTTTTCACATTATTTTCACATTTAGTATCACTTTATGTCAAAAATTATTTACAATTACTTTAATTGAGTCTTATTTTCACCGATCGGTCGACCCATTGATTGAATTCATTAAATCTTTGGTTTGTTTTAATTTCTGATAAATTTTAATCAAATTTATAGTTTGTTTAAAATAATCTCAGATTTTATTCATTATTTGTTTAAAAGAATTGAAAAATTACTCAAATATTTGTCAAAAACGGCAAAAATGACTAAATTTGCCAAAAAATACATTTCATTTTCGGCCGACCTCTCGACCTCTCGATCTATTTAAACACTGTTTTGTAAATATATTTTCTTTAATCGCAATCATAAGTCATTCACAAAGACTTCATCACTAACTGTGCTCTAAATAGTGTTGAAACACACGACAAGTGAGTCCTAAATCTTATCTAATAATTAACTAATGGTGTGAATCAATGCACTCCTCATTCAAACAAAGAAATAATAATTTTATAATTTTTTCCTAATTTTCAAAAATAATTGTATATAAAGTGCGAACCAATGAGTGGTTAATAGGATTTCCTTTCATTTCATTACCTTTTGAACACTTTATGTCATAATTATTATATTATTTCACAAATACTTAAACAGAAAAGCCATTCAAACGCAGTCAGTATTGAGACACCACTGAAGAGTTGACTGAATTGATAGACAATTCAATTATTTGTGTAATATTTGTACCGATGTTTGGATACCTGAGCTCTAACTGTATATTTTGTTTGACATTTTCCTAATATAACAAAACCATTGAATCTTGACTTTACTTTTAAATAATTTTTATTTGAATCTAATATTTGTTTAAAACTATTGAAAAATGTATTCATTTATAACTTTTCTTGAGTTTAAAGTAATTTAATGTAAAATTATATAAACGTTTAGAAAATTTTTATATTAATTGGAGATTGAATTAAGTTTTGACTATTTTTTAGACATTTGTATAAATATTGTCAAAAACTGTATACTTATTGGTCGTCTGAATACTTATTAATGTGTTTTTGCGTCGAAATAATTATATTTAACTCTAATTTTGGACCAAATTTTCAATTGTTTATTGAATTGAATTGAAATTTACATAAAATATTGATTTTTAATTTTAATCTATTTTTTACCTCAAGTTTGTAAACATTGTATTCAAAAAAACTCCTAAATATTTGATAAAATGTTTTAAATATAATAACTTATATAAACTTAAATACATATACAGTAACGGTATATGTATATCCAATGTCAGCTAATCTTATCATCATTTTTGACTAAATTTCAAAATATAATAAAATTTAATTTAAAATTCATAAATCGATTCATTTTTTATGCAAATTATTAACAAATGAATTGAATTTATGTTTTGTTTTAAAAATATTTCAATTAATAATAAATTCAAAAATTCTTTAAAAGGAGTAAAATATTTGTATTTGTGTTAACCTTTCAGTAAATGAATTGAAACTAAATTAGCAGTGATTTAACAAATTCTTAAAAACTTTGTGTAAATTAATGACAAAATAAACATTTATTTCAATAATTATTGAAAACTTGAATAAAATGATAAAATAAAGTGAAATGTGTTTTCAATTCAATTAAATTTTATTCAATTTATTAGTAAACGACTGAATATTTCGTAATTATTTGAATTAATGTTTGAATAAATTGAATATAAAATAATTTTATCATTAAATTGTTTAGTCTGTGAAGAGATAAGCTCTGGCTGTTATAGAAACATCAGCAGCAATAGTGCTTGGTCAAATTGGGTGATTTTTAAAGTAGAAGTTATTGTCAATAAAAGTATTTTCAAATAATATCATAATATTTGTGGTAATAATTGAGTGAAAAGGTTGTCCACAGAATAATCGGTACTATCTTTCTGTGGGTCCTATACTTTGTGTACTATCTTTCTGTGGGTCCTATACTTTGTGTACTATCTTTCTGTGGGTCCTATACTTTGTGTAGAAATTGTGTCACAGAATCGATGACTGTTTGACTGAATGGTTGACTGAATGGTTGAAAGAGACCTCTATTTGTAGTAAAAGTAATGACAACTCATTTGAAGCCATATTTTATGACTAAAACAATACAAACACTGAAAACAGTATTAATTGTATCAAAAGTTGAGCGCATTTACAGTCAATTGATTTGATTTTCAATTAAAGTCTAACTAAATGTCAAACAATTAATGATTTAATTGCTGTCAAAGTGTTTGTCAACAAATGGTTTTGAGACCTAATTAAGTGATAATATCTTAAATGAGTAATGAATTCCTGGGAAACAGAGTTTAAAGGTTTGTCTTTCGACTGATTTCTTTGTGTGTGTGTTAAGGGTGTAAACCAGTGTTAAGGGTGTAAACCAGTGTTAAGGGTGTAAAACATTTTTGGGACAAAATATAAACATTAATTTGATTATCAATTTGTGATCATTTCTCAGCAAAGATGGTCTCAACGATGATCTCAATCATTGAAATCAGTGTTTAATCCAATGTGTGGTGACTTTGATATCATTTGTTTAGGAATTGATTTGTCATTCAATGAATCAAAAGATTAATTGTTTTTATATTTCTTTGACTTTTATTTCAATCCTTTAATGCAATCACAAAACAAAGCCAAAGGTTTGTCTCCAAAGATGTCTTCAACCACTTCCTCGGCGGCGACGGCACTGAGTGTGCGGACTGTTTGTCGACAATCAATACTAAGACAACTGAATGACAGACAAAGTTGGGAACAAAAACCGTTTGAATCAGTGATTAGTTTATGTAATAAATTGAATGAAAGAATGGATTCATTAAAAAGTGAAAACATTTTATTAATTATACAAAAAGAGAGACTTTTGTCGGAAAACAATGATTTGAAGGCTTTGTGTAGTAATTCAGACACAAATCAAAACAATAACTCAAACGGAAAAGTATTGGAGAAAAAGCTCTTTGAATTGCAGTCAGAGTTGACTGAATTGCATAGAAATAAAGGACATAACTCTCAGATGATTATTGATTTGAGAAATACTATTGATTTGAAAGATAAGGAAAGAAATGAATTGTCGGACAGATTGGCCGAAACCAAGCAATTACTCAATGACTCAAAGACTGTTTGCATTGCTTTAGAGCAGAGGATCCAGGAGTTGGAGACCAATCACCAGTTGGTGAAGGACGAGCACCAGGCTCTCCAAATGGCCTTCACTTGTCTGGAGAAGAAGTACATGTCATTAGACAAAGAACACATTGAACTCGTGAACCGTTGGATGATTTTGAAGGCAAAAGACGCCGAAAAACTGAACGACGAAAATGAAAAACATATTAAAATACAAAACGAAAAACTGAGGAAACAGTTGGAAGACGCGGCCAATGAGATGACTGTGCGGTCAGACACTCATTTTGATTCAGTCCAACCCACTTGTGATCCACTCCTGGTTTGCGCCAGAATTCCTAACAAAGTTATGCTTCAGTTTGAAGCACATGATGGAGAGGTTAGTGCCATTAAATGGAGTCCAAGCGGGGAAGTGGTGGCCACCGGCGGCTCCGACAGAAGGATTAAGTTGTGGGCAATCAATGAAAACTCTAGTTTTGCTGTATTGAAGGGCACTCTAACGGGTAGTAACGCTGCGGTCACTTCAATAGATTTGGATCAGGACTTACTACTCGCCTCTTCTAATGACTTTGCGAGTCGTGTTTGGACTTTGAGTGATATGAAACTGAGACGCACTCTGACCGGCCATTCAAACAAAGTAATGGCCGTTAAATTCTTAGGCACCTCTAATAAAGTGGTTTCTGGCAGTCATGACCGCACACTTAAGATATGGGATCTCAATAGACACGCCTGTATTCGCACCCTATTTGCCGGTTCCTCTTGTAATGATTTAGTGACCATTCAGTCAAAGGAATCGGTGGTCGCGAGCGCTCACTTCGATAAAAGAATCCGATTTTGGGACACGAGATCTGATGCGAGTGCTAATGAGATTCTATTGCAGGGAAAGGTCACATCATTAGACGTCTCGCCCGACGGCTATAGTCTTCTTAGTTGTGTTCGCGACGATTCACTCAAGTGTTTAGATTTAAGACAGAATCAGGTCATCAGAACTTATTGTGCCGAAGGTTTCAAAGTCGGGTGCGATTGGACTCGTTGTAAGTTCAGTCCCGATAATCAATACATTGTCGCCGGAAGTAGTGATTCATCGGTTTTCATATGGAATGCTTCGAACGGAAAGTTAGAACAGACTCTCAAAGATCAGCACAACTCTACTGTCATAGCCTGTTGTTGGAGTCCTAACGGCTCTCTACTCATGAGCACTGATCGCAATAAGAAAGCCATTGTTTGGTCTGAATTCTAGTCGTTTTGTGATTCACTCAATGTTTGACTCTTTTTCTGACATTAATTTAAATTTTGATTTAATTTTTATATTAATCATTGAATTGTTATAAAGTGTTGACAAAGTGTTGAAGATTTGATCACTTATTGAATCATTTTATTGAGAATTACATTAAAATCTGTTTTTTATTTCAATTTTACTTTCAATCGTTTAAAAGGTTTATTAAGTATTGAAATACTCTTTGCCTTCAACTGAATCGCTGCCGAAAATAGTTTAAGACGTTTTGAAATGAAATATATTTTAAATGTTTTGTTCAGTAGGTATTGGTATGAGAGGTGAAGAGAGGAATCTTTTGGACCAACTCTTGGACACTCCAGAGGACGACGACTTGGATGTCGAGTTCAGTAGACCTGAGAAAAGACTCAAAAGTAAGACTCGTTTTGCAATTGTTTTCAACTAATAAAACAATTAATCAATTTTGAAGACAAACGGACGTCAAGTGTTGTCAAAGCTGTCAATTCCAAAGACTGTCCAAAACTCAATTCATCGGTTACTGTGAAAGAGGTTTGGGATCAGGAGTTGGATATAAATTAGTGATTAATTGATTTCAATTATGATTTGAATAACAGAATAACAAGAATTCAAACTCAAAGACAAATGTTTCGCTCATTTCTAAACACAATTCAAAACGATCTCAGAATTCAAACGAAAAAAAATGTTTTGTTTCTGAAAGTATGAAAACATTTTTAATAAAGACTTTTTAATAAAGATTTTAAATAATTTAACAATTTTTAGGTCCAAAGAAATACTTGAAATCTGTGGCCAACGACTCAATCCGAGAATCTGAGGACAAAAGTGTTAAAACATTTTCGGTATTTATGGACAAATAAATTGATTTTCATTTTTAACTGATTTTTGATTTGATTTCACTCAAAGACCGTTAAATCTAACTCAAAATCAATTGAAAAGCAAATACCAGTTGTGAAGAAAAACCGTTCCATCAGTTCGGGGGATGACAACAGTTCACACGATGACAGTTGCAGTTGTGAAGACCACAGTAGTATTGCAACCCATTCTGTCTCCGATGACAACCGTTCCTCACATTCTTCTTCTCGTTCAACGACTCGTAAGCTTTGAATTGATTTTAATTTTATAAAAACTAATTATTTATTATTACTTTCAGCTAAAAGTCGTTCCGGAGGTCATCGAAACGTCCGGTCTATTAGTCCAATGAGGAAGAGATCACGCAATGACGGGAACGACAGAAGTGAGAGTTAATTCAAATGTTATTAAGAAATGTATTGAAAATTGAATATATAATTAAAGGGAAGACCAAACGGCGCCGTTCGAGTCAGAGCCGAAGTCAGTCCAGACGAGACCCGAACTCATTATTGCGTTATTTCTTCAAAGAAAGTGTTTTCTTTGTAATGAAGAGCAATAATCACGAAAACGTTGTCTTAAGTAAAGCAAAGGGTGTTTGGTCTACACCTCCGCAAAATGAGACGAAACTCAACCGAGCCTTCAATCAGTTCCGTAACGTTATTCTCATATTCTCGGTGAAAGAAAGCGGAAAATTTCAGGGTTTGTGTCCTTTTGTACTCATTTTGTGTCCATTTCTTATGTCTTTGTCTTTACATTGGATTTAATATTAGTTAAAAAGTGTTTCAAAATTACTGTTAATAAAGGTTTCAAACATTTCTATAGGATTTGCAAGACTGGCCTCAGAATCACGACATGACTCACAACCGATTCAATGGGTATTACCTCACGGTCTGAGCGCTAGAGCACTGGGAGGTGTTTTTTATTTAGACTGGATTTGTAGACGTGAACTGTCTTTCACTAAAACTCTTCATCTGTTTAACCCTTACAATGACGGAAAACCTGTCAAAATCGCACGCGACGGACAGGTATGTTATGAATTGATTGCAACTTGGTATTAATTCCTTTTGATTACCAGGAAATCGATCCGCGAGTCGGAGAAGAATTGTGTCGTTTGTTCCCAATCGACGAAACGGTAGATTTGGTCCCAATGTTGAAGAGAATGAAGAAACAGACGTCTCATAGACCCAGAAATCATAGAATACGCGGCCCTTTCATGGACTTTGTGGACCGAAAGAAACCAAATATAAACACAAGAATTGATTTCTATAACAGAGAAAAAGTTAATCCGATGCCAAACCATCCGTTCCCCGCTTCACAAGTGTCTCTTCAGACACTCAAGTAATTCATAATTCAATTTAATTTAAACGCATTTTTAATGATTTTATTTATTAGAAGAAAACGTTTGGGACAGACATTGCCTCCAACGCGACCACCGATGCCTCGAAGAGACGTAAGAGAGGGTCGAAACGACCGTATTATTCATCGGCCGATTCCGCGCAGGGATTTCGTAATCAATGGAAATAATGTCACAAACTTTGTCCGCAATAATCCCCCTGTGGTTCAACCCTTCAATCAAGTGAGTGATTGTTAACCCTTTCCTTTACTAATTGTATGACTATCTCAGCGCCCATTCATTGAGCCTTCATTTCAAAGACCAGAATCGAGACCAGCAATGGATAAAAGAATTGTAAGAAATGTCATCTTTTTATCAATTATTTTAAACATTGTTTTCAAACCAATAGTACGACAGAAATGTCAATGAATTCATTCGTCGCACATATACTAAACCCCAGAGAGATGTCCGGCGCTATCGAGAGGTTCGGTACTGAGATTTGTCGGAAGCGATAAATCATATCAATTATGAAATCAAAGTTAATTTGCATTATATTAACGATTGGCTCGAAATTCAGTTAAGACTTTGAACTTCACTTACTTTTTGTCGTTTTCTCTCATTATTTTGTTTTTTGTCAAAACTATTGAAATATTTAATTGAAAAACAATTTTTGATTTTAATGTAAAATATTTGAATAAAAATAACAAAAAAAATGTTTAAATATTAAGCTTTTAATAAAACAATTAAACAATTAATCAATAATTGAGATAAAACGAGAAAATTAGGTAAATATTCAATAATTATCTAAATATTCAATATTTATATGAAATATATTTTATATTAACTCCAAATACGAGTGCTTTTTATGTGATTTTACATCAATTGAAATGAAAAATATTTGCAAAATTGAAAAACAAAGTAATAATCAAAAAAAGTATTGGATTTTTGGAAACAAAACCAAAGGCCCGACACCTGAGAGTAAGAATTGATTGAAAAACGTTAGCAAAAGGCACACAAATGTTTGCAAATCTGTTATTGTATTTGATTTTCACCGGGAATTCAGGGAAAATGTTTTGATTTTGTTATCAAATAAAAAACAAATTAATTATAAAAATCTTCAAAACGTTTAGAAATATAAAACAATTGTTGCGCTAATCAGGGGTTATATGATGTCTAACAGTAATAATAGATATAATAACTAATGACTAAAAAATTGGTGCAAATTATAGTAATTATAAAATAATTAAAGACTAGTAATAATTGTATCAATTTTTGTGTCAAATATGCGACAAAAGAATTCATTTTTGCATTTCTTATAAATTATTTGCAAATTCATAGACATTTTGAGACAAAAAAGTCAAATGAATGCCAAATAAGACTAAAATTTCAAACCTTTATCACAATTATAACATTATTACAGCTTTTTCTCACTTTTTTAGTCATATTTGGCATTAATTTCATTATTTTTCAATCATTTAAACCAAACTTTAGACACAATTATATGCAAAAAATATTTCCGAATCGCAATCCCTTTCCACAAAATATTTTGTATTCAATTTGAAAATAATTGACAATCGGTTGACAGTCAATGAGAGGACAGGTATTGGTTTGATATGAACTCAATTGTTGTAGACTTCAACTCTTAACTGATTTAATACATCGGATGGCATGTCATAGAAGACAGAACCGAATGAAAACGATTTGCGAATCAAAACCAAGTCATGTAAAGTCAAATTGGACTCAAACTCCTGCGGGTGCGCCCAAACAGTCAGTGTGCTGTTCGGCACCTAACCGTCCAAATGAAACACTTTTAGTAAAAGTAATTGTTTTCAATCAATACCTGAAACAGAAGTCTTTGTATTTCACAAATTGAATATTTAAGAAGAGTTGCGTTGACCGGGAAGGTCAGGGGTTGCATAAGGTTGTACTCCTTCACCAGACTGGCCATGTGGTCCACCATATCTCGGGTATACCCGCTCTTAATGGGCATCTCATCAACACTTGTTGTCCAACCAATAGAAATGATAGCTTTTGGGAATCGAGTTCTGCAGAGCATTAGGAAAGTCCAGGCGTCGACAGGAGTGGCCGTCGGTTTGTTGGGTCCTAAAGATTAAGGACATTATATATAACTAATAGAAAACATACCAAAACCCAAATACCTGGCAATATATCTGCGTTCAAAACTATGGGACCTTTTATATAATCCGCGTGTCTGGCCAGCACTCGGAACGCCGGCTCAACCACACGAGTAGATTTGAAGTCTAGTTTAATACCCTTCCCAGAGTTGGACCGAACGATCTCAACCAACCAGTCTTCTAGTGTAATGTCACTGATATTATTAGGCGGGTGAGCCATAATAGGCACCGGATATCGGGTAGTCTCGGCCAGACTTACGTCCGCCTCAATCATCAATTCCTCGCCTTTTATGACAAAACAAATAAACATTAAATTAATTTCAAAATTGTTTCAAAAAGTAATAAATATTTCATTTGTTTTCAACTTTTCTAAAAAAATATTGAATTGAAGGTAAAATAAAACAAATAATTAATAACACAATACCTCTGAGAGCGGCCGTGAGTTTGGCCCGACTGTTGGCCGCATGAGCCCAACTCAGCCGAAGTCCATCTCCGTTGACGGGAAAGTAATCCAATAAATTGGAGACTGGAATCGTTGGTCGACTATGAAAACCATTATTGGGCTGATGTGTAGGTGCCGTCGGGAACAATGTTCGTCCGATACAGGGCTGGCTTATAGTCGCTGAGCACTGGAATCCAATCATTCAAAATAAGGGAAATGAAGAGATTGTGCAAAAATAGGGCAAATTTGAAGTAATGTATTGCAAGTGTTGCACAACTGTAGGACTGGTGTAGGACTGGTGTGTTAGCTATGCCGACAACAAGTTCACTGTCTTCTATCCTAATCTCCCGCACAATATATAAAGTGAAGGCAAAAAACAAGACCTAAATTCAGAGTTATTTTATTCGTTACCTGTTTTCCAGGTTTTGGTTGAAAACATAAAATAGATTTAAAAGTTTAATAATTCTTTGCCTTTGCTTTGGATTTCATTCAATTCGTTGCTTCAGTTCATTATCACAACTCAATGAAGGTTAGGCTTAGGCTTACAGTTCGCTCGGGTATACACTCGGCTCCCGACGACTGACTGGACCTCAACTCAAAAATAAGTTATTATTTAAAAATAGTATTTATTTTATTAATAGAAAGTCTTTTTTCTGATCACAAACTCAATGCAAAATATATTTAAAAATAAAATACTCTTTGAATTGAAAACTATTTTTGTATTAAATTTTCTTTTCAATCAAAGACTGAATTCCTGTTCTGTTCTGGAGTTGAGATCAAAGAGTTTGTCGTTTATGAGGAAATGGATTGATTGTTGTCTTCACAATCACTGCCACTATAAGACAGACTCAGATCATATACTGAGACCATATACCATATACCGGTGCAAAATGGCATTCAATCTCTCTATATATTGAGCCAACTGTGCACTACTATTCTAACCGACCCTTACATAGGACTATGCAATATCTGAATTAAATTGAATGCACATAAGGGGGGAAAAGCACACAATTGAATGAATTGGACTTACCTGGCTATATTTCATTTAAAGGGTATCTCTTCGCACATCTGTTGATATAAAACGATTTGAAATAAATTGCTTTTCAATTGAAGTCAGTGTTTGTTCTGAACTGAATGTCAAGTCTTTTGGGTTTGTCTTCGCTTTCAATGAAAATAAATTGATTTTTTAGACAAACTTATGGTTCGTTTCAAAAGGTTTTCATTTAAATGTATATTAAATATAATTATTGGAAAATATGTCCACTTTTTAAGCATTTATGGCTAAAAACGTGCAAAATATTGATGTATTGAAGTGAAGGGGTTGTGAAGATGTGGTGTTGAGGTCAATGACCCCTATGTTAACACTGGAGCACAAACTGTATAAACAGCACAAACGAAGCAGTTTTAGTGAACGCGGAAGAGAAGCCAAATAGAGTTGATTTCCCCTTTATTTCTGCCCCCTTTAGGCACGCCTTCAAAGCCTTACTGACTGACAATCACTTCGGCTTTTGCACCGTTTGTACCGATATTTACAACTCATAGGAACGACAACTCATTTATAAATAACTATTGTATAGCTATTATACAGTTATTATTCATTTCATTGTACAGTCAAACCTCGTTTCGATCAATAAAATATTGAATTACACTTTATATTTGAATTTTTATACCTTTCCTTTGCGCTGATAATTGTTTTGTCTCTTCAATCACATCTATAAAATGTTTTAATATTTATATTTGTCTTCAATTAATGTTTAATTAAATTGTTTGAAGTGTTTGAAGGAAAGTGTAGTCAAAAGCGAGTATAGACTTAAAGGAACTTCAAGTTATGTGAGGATTGAATGATTGAATGAGTGAATGAGTTAATTACCAGTTTTTACAGTATTATACCAGTAATGACACAAAACTCATGAAATTGAAAGTTATTTTTATCGATACCTAAGCTATAAGGCTATACTCAGTCACGATATTCCCGATAATACTCTTAACTATAGATTTAATCGATAAGACATTTACCAACTGTTATACAGTGTGTACTAACTGTGCTCTCAATAGACAAAAAATAATATTTTAATTCCTATTTTTGTTTTTCAATACTTATTATCAGAAAAAAAATTCAATAACTATTTCATTGCAATAAATATTGGATTTGAAGATCTCTTCAAATAATATTGTTGAACACAATTGTAATGAATATATAGTCAGAGATATTAATGAATTATTATTTCATAACAAGTAATGTATTATTCAATCATTAAATCGATTAAAACACAGGAAATTAAAGTCAATATAAGATATGATTAAATGAAATATTATTACAAAATTTAAGGCCAAATGATTTGATATTAATATCGATATAGTGTTTGAAATATTGTTTAAAAGTTTTGCCATAACTTTCATTGCTTTCATTGATACCACTCTTGACCTCAAGAGAAATGAAAATACAATTTCAATTATTATTTATCTTATCCTTCAATTGAAACCAATTTTAGTGATTCGTTGTCCCAATTATTTTATTTATAGATAACTAAGGATTGGATGCGATATTAATATAAAGTACAGTCATTGCTAACAGCGATACTAAATATTATATCAAATATAACTGTATTTTCTCTCATATTCAACAAAACTACTCAATAAAGACCTAAATCTAATGTTTTTGAAAGTTTTAGTTGATATTAAATTTAGTGCAAAATTATACGCAAATACTTAATCTGATTACAAATGATATAAAGTTTCAATATCTCAACAATTTTTATATAATGAGACCAAAGAGTGTTTGAAACAAACATATAGTTGCGAAGCAAACAAACATTTCTATCAAATATTTTAACACAAATAATAATTATATTGTATTTTAACAGAGGTTTCAATAAAAGGGTTTTTATTGTCAAATATTTTTTTCAAATTCACCTAAACTTCTGCTAAAATAAAAATATCATAAAACTTATCAAATGATTGAATATTTTAATACCAATTGAATGTATAATTGTTTATATTTTACTTCAACCCCTGATTATACCCCTGATATACCCCTTTGTATTAATTATTCATAACCTAACCATAAATTTGTTTCAATTCATTAATTTTTTTATTAGATTTAACTTAAATGTGAAATTCAAGGGAAATAAAGTCACTGAAATGTAAATGCATTGGCATTTCATAGTTACCCCGATCACTAACGACTGATACAAAGATGAACTCATTTATTCAATCGTTTCAAACATTTTTATAACAAACCGTATAATAAGTGTTTAATTATTTTCAGTTACAAAACAACATTGGATTGAATAGAGAGCGAAACCAAGTTTTAATTGAATGCATATAAGAGTAAAACATGTTTTAATGTTATTTAGACTCTTCAGGTACACATGAAAGTACAGTACAATAACCTTTGAATGAGAGAGAGTTTAATAAACTTGAAGTGAAGCCCAGTTTTGAGTTGAGTTCCGAACCGTTAGTTCAGTTTCAATGCTATTTTCACTCTTGTGTCCCATTTCTCTCAAATCTCTTATTGTTTGTCGAAAAACACATTTCTTTTTCCCAAAACTTTTTCATTTCATTCAAATGTTTTAATTTCACAAATGCCTCAAATTTTTTCTCAACTAATGCTAACACTTGTTGTGTTGTTGTGAAAACATTTCCAGAAATAATTATAATTACTGTTTCTCTTCATTAAACTCACACTAAATTTTTCAATCAAATATAAAGCGTTTGTCAAAAACACTATATTTTTTGTCAGTAATAATAAAATCAAATAAATGTCATAATATATTGTAATTTTCTGTCACTTCCGGTCAATATTCAATCAAATATTAATAATTTTCATAAATTTATCTTTAATTTCAATTTCAATAATAGTTTAATTGGTTTTTGGTTTAAAGAAATTATTTAATGGAAAGTTTCATAACTTCCCGAAAGTATTTGGTTTGAGAGCAAAGAGAGGGAACTATTGAGTGCTTATGTAATAAATACAGACTATTATAATAATGTCCAGGTTAATGACCTTTCCTGGTTGGGATATGATGAGTATATTAATTTGGGAAATGTGACCCTAATATGAAAATAAATATTCTGATGTAAACGCCCAGGGACATTCACTATTACAATATAACATTGTAATTGTTGGGTATTTTTCAATTCATTGTTAACACAGAATATATATTAATATATAATAGTTATTGAAAATAACATTTTGTTTTGAACTTAATTTCCAATTCATTGAAAACATTGTTTAAAAACAATTTAATTCAAAACAAAAACAAAAAATATTTTTAGTTTTTACTTCAATGTAAAAAAAACTACAAATCTATCAAATTTATGCATATTTTGCACGATTTGAGACAAAACTGTTGATGAATTGTATTTTCACAAACTTCTAGAAAATTTCCATCAGGTGTTTAACGCTAACATAAGTTTACATAATATAACCCTTTGAGGTGTAAAACAAATATAATTTATTTTACAACCAAAACTGAAATACTTGAACTCAAATGATGAGTGGATTTAGTGTTAAACTAATTTATTATACAATTACTGAATATATTGTGCCAAACATTGAGTATAACTAATGAATAGATATTTGTTTTTCATATTTAATGATTTGTTTATTAATTTTAATTCAAAAAATCCTGAAATCATATGAAAAACATTTTTGATCGCAAATATTTATCATTGAATTCAAAGGTCTTTTGTTTTGTTTTGAAATCAATTTTTTTATTCTTTGAATTGTATCTCATATTTAGACAGATATTATTGATTTCACTCTTCTGTATGACATTCACATCATTTTGATGTCAAAAAAACAAATTGTTTATGAAATGCAAAAAATATCAATAAATGAGTTCAAAAATACAAATGTATTTTAAAAATAATAACCCCAAACAAGAATATCCCTGATATTAATAATACCTCTATTTTGCCTTCAATTTGTTTCTGTACTTAACACTGAATTCACAAATATATTAAATAATTGTATTTTATATCCATTTATGTAATTATATTCAAACATATATAAATAAAAAAAATGAAATATCATCTTTCACTTTTAAATATTAGCTTTTATACTAGGTTAACTGAATATTATTATCCTAAATTATAAAATACTGTACTAGGCAAAATTATACTTTTAAATTATTTTAAAATTTCATTTTAAGTCTTTTCGATATGAAATAAGAATTGATTTTTTGGTCTTATTTTACAAACTTTAAGTAAAAAATTGATTTTCATTTTAGTATATATTTTAAGATTCAGTGATGAGTAGTATATTTGCAATCATTTAAAAACACTTTCATTTTTGGCTTCAATTTTTATTCATTACTTGAATTCAACTCAAATATATTTGAAAGTATGAAATCTCAGGCAATAATCTAATTCAGGGGTAAATTTACTTTTATTACATAAATCCTTAAAATTTTAAAGTTAACCGAAATTTACAAAAAAACATGAAATAAAAGTATTATTTTTTAAATAATGTTTAAAAATAATTTTAAGGTTTAAACTTAAAGCTAATTATTGTAATAATAGTAATAATGAACCTTGTTCATGTCTATTAAAACATATTTATTATATTATCAATTATTAAGAATATATTTGATGCAAAATATTGATTATAAATATTATTGTATTAAACATACCTTGTTTATAAAAAATATTATAATAATTGTATTTAATTTTCATAAAAATTAATATTAATCTAAAACTCAATGCTTTTGAACGAAAAGCTTCAAAATATGTGAATCAGAAAAGTGACTGAAAATGCCATTCAAAGCACAATCTGTTGGAAAGTATATGAATTTAATTCACTTTTTATTAAATTTCAATTAAATTTTGGCGAAAATAATCGTTTATTAATGAATTCATTGCCAGAAAATTATATAACACTATTTTTTAATAAATAAAAAATGTTCATGATACTCCGCAAAGATAGTAATTTGATCTGAGTAACTTATTTTTTATTTACACAAGTTTTTGGATAAAAGCATATGAAATGCAATTTTATTACTGATGTTTGAATTTGCGATCAATTTTTTATTTGTCAATAAATATAAGGTTTAAATAAGTTTTGTATGAATTCATGAATTCATGACTTTTTACATATTGTTATATAATTTTGAAAAGATATGGAAAATGTTTTCCCATTTAAGCATCAATTGGTTATTGAGTTAATAAAAAGCAGATCTCTTTCTTCAGAGACATTCAATATTTGCTCAAATCTTTTCAATATTTTTTTCATTTCAACATATTTTAAGGTAAACTAGAATTGAATTTTCCGTTTCAGTGAAACTGAGTTTTTCTTAAACATATATTTCATTCAAATCTTATACAGAAATTCAATGGATATAACTGTCAGTGGATTTCAATGTTTAAGATTTTTGGACGTTTTGCACAAAAAATCATTTGAAGTCTGAATTGACATCAATTTAATGATAAATATTTTTATTGAAATTGCTTTTCCTTTCTGAATGTCTTTTATATTCAGAATCATTTCAAATATTTTTTGACAAATCAATTGAAGAATATTTTTAATAAATAAATCAATTAAAGTATGAAAATGTCAGTTGAAATTGATATCAAATATAAATCAAACTTAAAATAAAAGTTTTTCAAAATTTATCCAATTCTGTGAATATATGTCATAAAATTGGTTTACATTTATATAATTAAGAAATACTTTCAATATTTTGTGATTATTTAAAATCTATTGAAATGAAAACAAACTAAAAATAAAAAATCATTTATTCGTTTGTGATTTCAAACCAAAGAGTGCCTGAAATGACTTCAATTGACTCACCATTAGTTCAAATCACTTCCGGACTGAGAGTCGGATTCTTATGCAATGTTTTATACAAATTGTAATTATTTTTATTGATTTGTTTGTCAATTAACTCAATACTGAATACATGTGTTGAAACATGTGATGAACTTATGTTTAATTCACTGTTAATCTATTCAAAGAGCGTTTTGTGATTATCAGTTAATATACAGTATAACTACTGTTGCACCAGAGGTTTTGCACGACAACTAAAGGGATGTAAACGTATTGACACAAAATAGCATCGTTTGACAGGTTTTGTATTGTTTTGTATTGTTTCCTAAATTTAATGAATCTTTTGTTAAATCATAACTTCAGTCAAATATGTAATGAATTGATTGCAATCAATGTGCGATCAAATCCAGAGATTAATTGAGTGATGAGAGTATAAACAAAATCTATTAATGAAACGATTGGTAGGGATGAGGGCTGGCATAGGATCGACATCAGAACACATCGACAGCACATCCCAGCACTCGATAGAAGGCTTTCTGATTGACATTCTTAATGATTGTGCGTAACTCACTATAAGGGCTACTTCGCAGGCGGAGGCATACATACAGTGCTCACTTAGACTCAAGATTTACTGCAATTCCTATGAATTACTATCTATTGCTATGTATTGCTAAGGATTTCATTCACATCAACAGTATTACGAATATTTGACTCAATCCTAAAATGACGAAACCTTTCTCTGACTTTAGTTTTGCTTCAAATCGTTATTCAAATCCGTATTAAATGAGTCAAACATTTAAATGTAATAAAAATTTTATTTTCTTTAACTTAAATCATATAATCATAAGAAATGTTTAAAATTATATGAATTAATGAAAAATCTATTTGTTTTGTCAAAAGTGTAAATAATATTAAAGCAATCAGTGATTCAATGCTTAAACTCATTGTGTCTTTGGTTAAGAAATTGTTTACTTAAGCGACAAATATATATAATGTTCTAAACGCTTGTCTTTCACCACATTATATCAATTTTTAATACAATTTTCATCATTAGATTCAATGACTGATAAATCATTCACTTTATTATTCTATACATTCAAAGGTATGTAATGTTTATTACTTATTAGGAACTAAAGGGTTAATTGAGATTAAGAGGGGAGGGAGGGAGAGAGGGAAGGAGAGAGAG
>JAQGAT010000377.1:0-34892 GCA_034687845.1 Pantelozetes paolii | reverse complement strand
TGTGAGAGTGATTTGCACGGTTCAGGGGTTATCGCCAATCCTTCGCTCGTCTTTGTGGTCAAATTGTCTTCAATTGTGGGCCTCTGTATCGGGTTATCGATCTTTAGGCCAATTGTCGACAATTCAAATCAAATAAATACAATTAAAACTGAATTAAAGTGTTTTTAATGATTGCCACAAAATCTAGAGCTGCAGGCCTGGGCGGAACCGGACATCAAACTAAACCAAATCAGTCCTGCGCTCAAAGTCATGCCTTTTAAGGGGCTATACATTAATTATGTCAAAATACTCCTTACATATCTTTTAAAAGTGAAAGCATTTGATAAGTTTGTCGACCATTAGTGCAATTGAAACTACTTTTTGGCTATCATTACATTCAAAGATATATAATATCTGACATCGAGTGCACAGAACCTTCTATTAAGTAACAGATTCTGTGTTTTATAAATTATACTCAGTTTTCAGTACAATATCTGAAAATAGTTTGTAATAACAGATATTGTATTAAACCGACGCTTGAATTGCAAACTATTTGTTTGATATTGTTTTCTATGTGAAACAAAATATTCATCAAATGGTTAGCCTTTGGACACAATTATTGAATAATTCATAACTTATTTCAATCTCAAGACTATTCTCTTAAAATATATTATTATTTAAGCTTTGAATTGAGTCTCTATTGAAGACTAAAGCAATTGTTTGTGAAAAGCAATTGAGAGCACATACAAAGTGAGTCTGCATTTGAGTGCTGTGTATATTGTGAGTCGAGAAAAGAAAATAAACTAATACTAGGAATAGACTGAAACGGATCTATAATTAGCATTTAGTCTATCAGCTCGTGTACAGGGATTGAAGTTATGGGTTGTTCCCAACACCGATGCTATTGATGTGTTTCGGATGAGTTTGAGTAGAAAACACTGCGACTCTCTTTCATATATCACATATTATATAACGCTATGATTCAAACGATTCACAACTCATTTCAATATATCGTTTGCACCAAAAGTTTGTGAAAAGTCTTTGAAAACAAGTTTTTGTATGAATTTCTTCTCTCAGTCTTAGTCTTAGTCTTCACTGTATTTCCGGAATTGAATTAAAGTTTTTAAAAGTTTTGTTCAATTTTTCGTTTCAAAGATTTTATTGAATTAATTGTTTGAAACAATAGTTTTGAAAATTGTTTAAAGTTTTGAAGAAAAATGTCTGGAATTCCTTCGCGAAGGAACTCTGCTTATGGTTCCTCTTCTGGATCATCAACTTCTTCGAGATCCACAACTAAAACCACTCAATCAATCAGAAGATCCCAATCCATGCGTTACGCGCAAAGACATAACAGTAATCTAAGCAATGGTAGCAACGGATCGTCTCAACCGTTGAGTAGAGCTCGAAGAGTGGTATCGATTCCGACCAATATTGCAAATGCAGATAAAGTGCTTAACGGAGACAACGTTTATAACAAAAATGAATATAACATCAAAAGCCAAATCAAAACAAATGGAAAGACAGAAAATTTATTCAATTTTATTATAGCTAAAGACCTTGATCACTTCAAAAATGGTATGAATCACTGTTTCAAACAATTGTTTCTTTGGTTTTATTTGAATAAATGGTTTTCCAAAACAGAGAAAGTGTTTCGAGTATTAGTTGTCGGTTCACAAGACAGCGGAAAGTCATCACTGGTCTCACAATTTTCATACTTTCTTGAGGACCAGAGAAGACAATTGGATTCAAACCAAAACTCAAAGTATCTTATTCTCAACTTTCGTGAGATTGAAAGACTTGACAATTGCTTTCCCCGATCGCCGATCACTATCTATATGCCCGACGCCTATATCGTTGTCTATGCAGTCAATGACAGGTGAGATATTGAATATCAACCCATTGTTTAAAGTTATTATTGAATTAATCAAATGAAAAATTCAATTGAAAAACAATTATAAATTAATTTATAATTTATATTTTTGTAATAATTATTATAATTATTATTCACTAATGTCTCAAATCTTTTGCAAATCTAAGCATTTATTTCTTATAAATGTTGTGTTAATTATGTTTAAAGTTATTTCAAAATCAAAAGTTGAGAAATAGTGACAAAACTCATTAAACTTAAAGTAAATTTCAAACGATTTCTCAATTCATAAACAATTTTCTACTTAATTAAACGCTTTAATAATGTTTTCATTCAATGAACCGATTATTGCTTTTAAAAGTTTATAAAGTCTTAAAAATCTCAAACAATTTAAAGGTTTTTGATTTGATTTTTAGTTCTTTACTGAGAAAGAGATCATTGCTTTTCAAACATAAGAGCTTTTTTGAGAGAAAAGTCTAATTAATTAAATGGGAATAAAAGTGACTAAAAAATTGTGTTACAAAACTCCCACTGCTTTTCACAAGTCATATAAAACCAACACATTTAGTCTCGTGTATGAGATTTGATCCTAACTTTAAAATTTCACTTTTTTTTACTTTTTCTGACTTTAACTTTGAAAATATAAAAAGAAAACATAATTAATAGACTTCTAATCCATTGAACCCTTTATTCAAATCATGGTTTTGAGTGATAAATGATATTTTTCACTCAAAATATCGATTGATTTTCATTAATGTATTGAAAGCACAAGACTTTGTGTTAAACTAAATGTAAAATTAATGACAAATAATAACTTTTATTGAATTTCATTTGAAAAATAGGGAGTCTTTTGAATCCGCGAAGAAAGTGATAACAGAGATCCAGAAATGGGATGACTTTGAATTGAAACCCGTTATACTTGTGGCCAACAAAACAGATTTGGTTCGGAGCAGAAGTGTTACAAAACAGGGTAAGTGTTGTCTAAATCACTGCAATATATCTTAATTTATAACACTTTGTGATAATTATATGAGTTTTGCAAAAAGTGCTGATCAGAGCATCACTTCAAGTGTTATTTACTTTAACTGATCTGTTCCTCATCTATCTTACATGTGTGCAGAGGGACGGCAGTTGGCAATGGCTAATAATTGCAAGTATATAGAGACCAGTTGTGCCATTTCACACAACATAGACTTCTTACTGACCGGAATCGGCGCTCAAATCAATTTGAAAAATAACTCAAAATTAGGTAATTATGGAAAAAATGCTGAGTTTTTCAAACAGTTTTTCATTTTATCGTTTGAAACAATAGTTTATTCGTTAGAAAACTAATCCTTAAAAACAATATTAAATAATAATCCATAGAAACGACTGATATATCAGATGTTTGTCAAACACTTCACATCAAACTCTGAACTTTTATTTTTGTTTTTTAGGTCAAAACAACAGCAATGCTAACCGAAAACCCAGTTTTTTCAAACGCCTGCTCCGAAAGGCGGCCCTAAATAAGTCCAAGTCTTGCGATAATTTACATGTCCTCTAATGCCTGTCCTCTTAATGTCTGTATATAATTGTCAAACACTTTGTATATAAAATGTATTATAAGTTTGTTTTCTGTATCTAATCTACAAAATTGATTCACATTTTTGACTGTATTTGTAATTCAATTCATATATTCATTGGAGAAATAATATGCAAAATCCACCCTTCCTTCCGATAGTTCAGTATTATATGATTGGGTACACAATGTATGCAATGTTTTAAAGCTTTTTATTCATTTATCGCTCAAATAATTGTAAAATAAGTTTTGAATTGAAAATAAACACAAAAATCGATTCAAAAGTCTTTTATTTCAATACAAACAAAGTCTTAAATTTTTTTACACCAAAAATGAATTATTTTTCTCTCATTTTGTCGCAAAATAACAATTTATTTGTTATATAATAATAGGAATCAAAAATTGTATTAAAAAATGAATGAAAGTTTGATTTAAATTAAAGTTTAATTGAATTGAATGTGAAATCTATAGAAACCTATAAAGTCTTGACAATGAGTTGTGTTTTGTGGACACACTCTTCCTTCTTCTTATTGATTTGTCCCTCACTCTCCAAATACAACTGTTTTGTTACCTTTCCGTTCACCAACTTCTCCACCAAAAGCATCTGTTGTGAGATCTGGTCCTTAAGGGTTCGGTCCAAACGTTGCAATTCATTGATTCTGTCCAACAGGTCTGACGGCTAATCAAAACCCCGAAACAATTTAATAATAATTGTGAACACATAGCACAGGTATACTAACCGCCCCCTCCTGTTTCAGTTTGGACTGTAAGTCAGTGATAGCTTGAGTCTCATTCTTGTGCTCTGTATTCAAACGCTTTTGTGTGCTTTGAAAAGCTGTCAAATCTTTTGACGTCTGTTAACATAAAATGTGTTTAAAATTATATTTTTGTTGAAATTTACCGAAAATTGAGACAAACTTTGAATTTATTGGACGCTCTGTCGAACTGCTCATAAACTGAACCCCTTTTGTCGGTATGTTTGAGGATTTGGTCATTAATTGCTGACACTTTAGAAGAGGACTGCTTTGGAGAGCCTTTAGTAATACTGAAGTCGAGCCGAACGTAAACGATGACCAGAAGACAGAGTGCAAAGATGGCCACCACTACCAGCAGCGGCTCCTGAAGCATAAGCACCCGATTGTACTGATACTCGACCTCCAGTGGCTTCATATGGTATTCAACCAAATTGTTTTTGTGGAACACAAGGACTGTTCGGCCGATTGTATCCAAATATGTGTAATGTTTTTGATCCTTAAGTCTATCGACACTAAAAGCTGTTCGCACTTTCATATCAGTCGCGCCCTCAGGAAGAATGACTTTAACCACCGCTTCGTCGACAACAGAGTTATCAAAGATGTGATCAATGAATGGTATTTTAAGACTAAAAGTATTCCCGGAATTGAAAAGAATATCTTCGGAAGAGATATAATAACCGAAAACGTAATGTGTTTTCCAGCCGCCAAACAACGGGAATCGGGGCCTCAGGTCTGCGACCAAGTTCTGGGAAACAGCCTTAAGATTACTCGTAGATATGTTCCCGATTTCGTCCCTATAGTAGATGTCCCGCGCATTCATTGGAAGTTTGGTTTTCCATGACTTCACAGAAGAGATACCATTTGTGGGCTCTCTTTGGAACTCATACCGAGAGAACGGACCCTTAAGTTCGGCGCCGGTATGCAAGACATCAATGGTCTCCTCCACGGATACCATTCCCGACCAATGACTCACTTCTATTACGCGCTCGAGTTTAGTGACGGTAAGGAAAGGACTATTGTTTTCGTAATGGACTTTGAGTTCGCTATAACTATTCGGTGCTATGTTTTCGTACGGACCGTACGTAAGGGTTCTCTCGGTTTGTGTCGTCGGCTTTAGTTTAGTGAAGGACTCAACACTTCCAGTCGGCGTTAACTTCACTTTCGTTGTCTGGCTTTTGGTCTGATATGGACTCCAAAAGTAAGTGTTACCGAAGTATTGGACGAGTTGTCTCTCGGACTGAAGTATTTGTGCGGGAAATGGAGTCAACGAATGTGTGAACACTGTCTCGATCTCAATGACAGCACTGGTGGCCACTCCGGCGCCGATTGCCTTCGAGTCCTTCAGTTCCAAGCGATAGGTCTTGTCGTCGACTTTCATCACATGAATCGGACTTTTATCGACGTTTGCAGAGATGAACGACAGGTGCGGAGCACTGGTCTCACAGAAGGTCACCAAATACTGATCCAAACTCTTCTTATTCTTACTGTTGTCCACAACAACACGTGTTTGGATGCGAACCAATTGACTCGAGATATCAATACTTCGGTCGACCTTTCCGTTCACCACATCTGCGGTCGACTGACATTCAAACGACTGATAATTGAGTCCTAAAATCAAAAACAACAAAATGAGTGACAATTTTGTCCTCATTTTCACCGATTCTTCAATTTATCGATTGGTTTGACAACTAATCCAAACAAATGGTTGTTATATAAGACGTGGAAGTGTTTGCCGGCAATGACTGATCACAAGAGACAACACATTAGTCGCTAAACGCTTGCAATCATTGGATACTAACCAACCGTTCCCTCACTTCAGAGACACTTAACGACTAATCGCTGAAAATGTATTGAATTTGTATTGAAATCAATGTTTAGTTGAAGTGTTGGACACAAAGAGCAGCACTTCTTAGCACTCAATCAGGGATTCAATTATTTCCACATTTTTCAAGCATTTAATCCAAACTTTGGTACAAATTGTGACCAAATTTTGTAATCATTTTGTATTCAAAACAACACTATATTTGAACAAAACTTTGTGTGAATAGAGGTCTCAATCCTCTGTTGAGTAGGCATTGAATGCATTGGAAAACTGTTTGAATAAATGCTTTCATTTAGACCTCTATTGCCACTCATTTCCTATGCACTGCAAAGTCCTCTACAAGTGCTCAACAATATGAACCGTAAACACCTCTTCTATTCCTACTTTTCGATATTTTATTATCTTGATACCTTGATAACTAACTTGAGCAATGTAATTCAATCACTGAATCACAGATTGTATTGAAAGCAAACCAATAAATAATTATTTGTTTTTCAATTATGTTTTGATTCAAAACTTTTGAAACAATTTGTGATTTTAAGTGTTTTTATGTTTATTTGAAATCATTTATTGTACAGTATATTGAAGTTATCAATGTCATATAATGTCATAATTGTTTTAACCTTTCTCAATTCAATTTATCAAGTTTTATATTCAGTAAAGAACGACACAAAGAGTAGAATAATATATCGGTTGAGAAGAATGACCCGATTTATATAGATTTGTCTCAAACCCTGGACCTAATTGTGAGATCAAGAATATGAATCCCAAAGCATGTGTTGATAGCATTAGTCGTCCCTAACATTGGAGGTGCGGTAACCCCAGGTCACCTACGGTCACATCAGTAGGTGATCCCAAATGTCAATCATTTCGAGACTAAAATACAAAAACAGGTATTAATAATGAAATAATTGTTTTAAAACACCAAATGTTTGCCAAATATTTAGGTTTTAATCATTGATTAAAATTTCAATATTTGACAAAAAAATGAGTGATTTTTCTCTTTTGAGAAAAAAGTTTTCAATTCATTGTAAAAATATTATTAAAATTGATATCAATTTAAAGACAAATATTGAATATAAATATAAATATTAGAAACGAATCCAAACTTTTGATTGAAATCTCAAAGCAATCAAACATTTGTTATATTATTTTATCTAAGCTTTCGTACAAATTATTATTTATCTGTCACTATTCACTATATTTTTAACCAAGTTAACTTTACTTTGAAACTTCTTAATCCTTTAAGTTACTGTATTTAAATCAATCTTTTCTAACTGACCTTTCTGTCAATGAGTGGATTTATCTTGTATTTTAATATCTTTCCCTTTCGATGCATAAATTTATTGTCAATTTAAACCCTTTTATCTGTTTTTATATAAAAATAATGTTTTCTTATACCAAATATTGACTGTTTATTGACGGCAAACAAAAATGAGATTTCTTTTGGCGTCTTCTCTCCGATTGTGTCAACACTTCTTGATTTAAAACTTATTTTCCAAAAGAGTGTAACAAATCATGTCTTGAATTAAAGAAATCATTATTTGGTTTAAAATTAATTAATAATATATTTATTGAACAAAAAGTATAACATATTTAAGCAATTGATGCAAAGGTTTCAATATCTTATGAGTCTTAATGATGATTGATGGATAATTTACAAATTAATTAACAAGTTACAATTTTGTATATTAGTGAATGCTCAGAAGGGGTTTGATTATAGTCAGAATAACCCTGAATATTGTAAAATATATCTTTAAAATCCTTTTAATGTAATGAAAAATTATAATAAAAGTAAATATAATTTGAAATATTAATCAAACAATTGATTAAAAAACTATTATTTTAAAACTAATTTTGATTTATATTTATATTCAGGGCATAGACTTCAAGCGCTTTGCATACCATATGATGTCCGGAATCTTCTTCTGTTTCATTGGCGCCATATTATATACATATCGGGCCTTAAATAGCCGGAACCGCCAGAACTCGTAGGTAAGTGTCGACAAACAGATATAAAAAATGGGAAGTTTTGTTCAATGGCTAAAAAATAGACTTAAAATTGAGTGATTTGTGAACACAGGTAAAGGTTAGTGAAGTACCTGTAGGTTGATGTGGAGAACTTAGACAGCATTGAGATTGAGTTTGAATAGAGACGGGATAAAAGACTTTGGAAATCACTGATGCCTTCAATTACAGCAACCATTCCTTGCATTCTCTCAATTCTGAAAACAAATATTTTCAGTCATCTAATAGTAATTCATTACTCTTTGCAATGATTTATCATTAATTCAATCAAATACTAACCTATTATACCTGTCTTTCCTCCTATTCTTCAATATAACAAATGTCCAAATAATTGTTTAATGTAAGTATTTTTTGTCACTTCTCTAACGTTTCAATGGTTTTTGAAATGATTTTTATTAATTGTTAATCATTTTATTGTTTTGAATGCAATTAGAGTTAAAACAAGAGATCGATGTTTGAAAGAAACCTGTCATTCAATCTTTGGGTACTCAAGAGGAAGGTTATGGCACTCGAGAATATGCAACACAACCATCTTTACGACACAAAGCCATCTGAAGACAACTTTTTGGTGAATTTAGAAGTACTTCAAAACAAAGTTTGAATAAAATGTTTAATTTTATTATTAATTTCAAACAATATTTGTTTAAATTTAGTCCAAAATTCAAAACAAATGGCTATTAATAAAGTCCGCAATAGTTATGGTTTAGTAATCAGTAATTACTAATCAGTGATGAGAGCAACTAAATTAGTAATCACTCTCTTCTTTATGAAAAGCGTCCCAAACCTGGACCTCAGTTTCGGATAGATTGCAATATTGGGCGCTATTTTGCTATTAATTTTAACCGATTTTGATGAACTGGAAAGTGTTATATCACGAGCCGAGTGGTCAACACTTATATTCTTTGCCGCACTGTTTGTCGTAATGGAAGCGTTGACTGAATCAAAGTTCTTGTGTTGGATCGGGAGACTTATCCAAGACCTCATCAATTTTATTCACAAAACAATCGTCTAATTGATTGCGTTTTAGTATTCCTTCAGTTTCATAGATAACATTTCCTTTCCTACAGTTATGGTTAAGATTGTGGTTAAGAATAATGAATTTCACTTTTCCTTAACTCTACTCATATTTGAGCTCACATTTTGTGTCTGTTTAGGGGGTATTGCAATACATTTTTAATTTTAAAGACAGGAATGATCTTTGTTTAACTATTGCAGGGAACGGGACACTAATCTCTGTTTCATCTACCATTGTGTGTGTGCGGGAGTGGCTATCGATTCACTTTTATGGACTTTTTGAGTAAGTCTTTCATCAATTTGTCAAAAGTGTTGAAATGTTTGTTCAGTTAATTACTTTCAAGTCTTTTGTTTCAAATGTCAATATATTGTGAAAAAACCCAAACATCTAGTGCTGATGTGCTCTGTCTGTACTCTACTTACACTTTGAACGCAATATTGTTTTACTCTTAAGTCTATAACTCTTTTCAAAGACAATCACTTGTTTTGTTTGAATCGCTGCCAAAAAACAGGGTTGAAGTTCACTGTCACTGAAAACTGCGCTTCAGTTTGACATTTGATTTGTTTTGTATTGAAAACGCATTAATATTATTCACAATTTGTCTCCGAATCGGTTTCCCAATCATGTTATTGATCACAAGTATTGTCATAATATATCTAATGGTCTGACCGTCGGTGACCGAGTCCTGGACTGCAATTACTGACTCTTAACAACTGAAAAGTTTTTTAAATGAAATGAATTCATGTTTTTTATATAAGTTTTAAGTTTTAATAAAATTTAAAGTTTTATTTGATTTTCTAAATAATATTTAATATTTTTATGTAAATTTTGGTTATATTTATAAAAATCTCATTGAATTTCAATTCAAATATATTTTTTGAAATATTTATTGACATTTGAGAGAAACTGCTAAAAAGTTTTGGTATAAAATAAATAAGAAATAAAATGCAAACAATTTTTGTTGCATTTCTTAATCTCAACATAAAATCACTTTTTCTTTAAATAATAACATAAGAAATGAAAATATTATATATTTATTGAAAGCTTTTGTCAAAACCTCTGATTGTTTTTGACTATATCTCATACAAAAGATATCGTTTAATGAGCGCCGGAATCGGCAATAAATCAACCTTTTCAACGACATTGCGCCCAATGTTTCCGAGGAAATGCCTGACCGCTATCCGCACGTTATGTTTCAGTGGAATCGGTGTCATAGCTGTCCTCAAAATGACTTCTCTTTGAGAGTTAGTTAGAAGTGAACACCTTTTTATGGACGCAATACTGAATGATTCGGCCGTTGCTAACACCAGGTTCATCACATCTGAGCTTATACTTAAATGGAGTCTTCATTTGAGACAAACATTAGTACATTGTTTAAGACAAACCATATTGAAGACCTACCTGTGCATCACTTTAAGGATTCCGATTGGGTTTGCGATTTGGGGCTGAAGTCAAACAAATTGTGATTAGTTTTGAGGTTTTGATATTTAATTTCAATAATCATTACTTTAATGATAATACGAGCGCCGTATTTGAGTAATAGTCTAATGACATCACAATTGGGTGCTTCAGAGGAATTGAAATATTCTCCTAAAGGGGGTTTCAATAGCGGACCCCTTTCATCAGTGGTGATGGCGTTTGGGTCCGCGTCGGCGTCTAAAAGTATTTTCACGATTTCCAGTTTGTTCTCAACCTTTAAGTATTGCAAACATTTAGACAAACATTTAGACAAACAATAAGTAATTAAACGTTTAATTACTTTCTCGGAAAGAGCTATATGTAAGGGAAGTCCTATTATAGGGGATCCGATATTAACCTGAAATGAGGGGCAAAACAGTTATTAATAGACTTTAGATTAAAATATGATTAGGACTGACGTCTGCGCCAGAATTGATAAGCAGTTCAACCATTTCTACATTTCCTCTCAATATAGCGAAGTCAAGTGGAGTCGGCTTTTGAAACTCGGACGGGAACCTGACATTTGCGCTGTGGTGTAGGAGAAGGCGTACGATATCTATATTACCACTCAATACGGCGTAGTGAAGGACAGTCCGGTGGTCGTGACGCTCTGCACAACACATACAACACTTATTAAACAAATATTTACTTTTAAACTCAATACTAAAGAATCGATTCATTGATTGAGAAATTCATAAAAAAATATTTCGTGAAAAAGACTAAACATTTGTTTAAAATAACTATTGTTTACAAATTGAGTGAAATATTTGTAACTAATTATAAAACACTTATAAATAAATTAAATCATGTATTGATTGTGTGCTAAACAGACCTGAGGTCATAGCGTTGGGATCAGCGCCGTAGTGGAGGAGTATCTTCGCCGCTGCATAACCCTGTGGGTGTCTGCACGCCTTCATCAGTGGTGTTAACCCAGACCTGTCTCTAGAGTCAGGTGCGGCGCCATATTTCAGAAGCATATCCATGAATGTTATGTTTAGCGGAGATATTAAATTGATTTCTGAGCCCAAGAAGTAGCGGGCGTTGGGATCCGCGCCGTTCTTCAGCAATATCTCAGCGCACTCTTTGTGGCCATTCTTAATGGCTAACCTCAAAGGTTCGTCAGCCAATGTAGCTCTTGGAGGGTTGCCCAACGCCTGTGCCAACAATTATTGTTAGATCTCATTGTGAATCAAAATAATAAAACTTTTATTCAAATCTATTCATTATTTTCTGATTAATGACTAATACATTCAAAACACAAACAAATGATTGCAGATTGGAGATTTGTTCAAAATGTCCATAATTTTGACAGTTTTGGCAAAATTAAACGCATCTGGGAATAAATTCATAACTAATTTTGAACTAAACATAGATTTTGACAAATATTTTGTATAATTTTATTATCAGTTTTCCCTTAAAAACATTTCAAATCAATTTCAGTCAAAACTTTCAAACCCTTTGAGTGTAATATAAAACTTCGATAAATTCTGAGCTTTTAAAAATCAGGGGCATCAGGGGTAAATTTACTATATCTTCTCAGTATGTTTATGAGCAAAAAACTATCAAAATTATGATCAAATGTTTGGTTTATTCCTAAAAAACAAGTTTTCCTTAAAAACAATGATTTCTTAGTTTTAGTGAAAATCTATTGAAAGGATTTAATTTATAGTGAAATCATAAGTCAATATTATTAACGCATAATTCGCTGACTATTTGTAATTAGTTTTATATATTATTTGTTTATCACAACAAGAATGCCATACCTTGTCATCGGGTTGTAGTTCTGTGAACTTGACTCTGGCACTATGATCCAGGAACATTCTCATTAGGTCCGTATATCCTCGTTCAGCGCATAAATGCCTTCAAATTTGGCAAAAGTTCATTGTTTTTAAAATTATTGTTTATATTATATCGATATAGTCTTACAGTGCTGTATATCCCACTTCATCCATGGCGTCGACATCACTGCCGCGAACCAGAAGAAGGTTAACGGCCTCTGAATACTTCTGATACGTTGCGTAATGCAAAGGTCGGAGCCCTGAATACAACCGATCAATAAGTTTGAATTAATTTCAATACCTATTACTCTGACCGGACATATCGATGAGAGGGTATACCTTGAGTTACCGGCTCATTCACTTTGGCCCCACAGGCCAGTAGTATTCGGATGTCATCCAATGGTGCGCACCGTATGATAGAGTCAGCTAACTCTCTCTGAAGTGTTTGAAGACACGGCAGAGAAGGCATTATTATCACAGACTTTATTAAATAAAGTCTTTATTTGTTTTGGATTTTCTTTTAAACTCCTATTCTTGTGATTCAAACCACTGTTTGTTGTCTTTTATTTACGAAAGGATTTTCTGAATGACAAAACTTCTTGTGAGAAATCAGATGATGTTCTGAGCGATGGAAACAAAGTTTGTTTTTAATAAAAATATATCTGTTTTTAAACATAAATTTTAAGAACACTTTCTGTCAGTTCTCTGAATTACTGATAAAAACGTATGACTTTTAACTGAAAACTAAAATCAGTGGCAAAATGCCAGTCAATTATGTAATACAACAGAATTGGATCCAAACTATCCCTAAGTCTGCTATTTATAGACTATTACCAACACTTTTAGTACGGATTTCACTGACTTTTGCATCATTTTTATCAAATATAACACAAGAAAGACATCGATTTGTTTTGTTTTTCCCTATTATTATACTCTCGTTAATCGCATGCAAAACAAGCACTCAATTGATGGCCAAAACATTATTTAAAATTTTTTAAACTCTAAGAAAATACTTCATATTTTGACAATATTTCGCACAAATAGGTTGTCATTTGTTTTAATGTGTTTTTGGGTTATATTTACATAAATCTCAGGTAAAGGTTAGTTAATAAACATTTACTCACCGTTTGATTAATCAATCTTTACTTCAATTGAATCAACGGTTGATTAAAGTGTATACAAAAGTCAGGAACTGTTTAGACGTATAATGATTTGAAAACATATTCACTTCAAAGACACTTCTGATGCGATTCTGTTGAGTCTGAAGTGATTACAAAAGATTTTATAAGACTCTGATCTCTCTGTCCTTACATTCAAGGATGTGATGCCATAAATGAAATAAAGGAGAGCACATGACTGAGTGATGGTAACCAAGAATTTATTTCTGCCGCAGTTATCGTTACTTTGGTTGCCATCCCTGTCAGCACACGTAGAGTACACCGACTTTTGTTTAAGGGATTCATAAAATTAATTCAAATATTGTATAATATTTTTGGCAATAATTGAAAAATTAATCCAAACTTTCAAAAATCAATTGTGTTTTCATTCAATGCTTTTATTTGTTTTGATTTAATATTTTTAAAACAAAAAGTCATAAAATTATTATTATTTTTATAAATTGAAATCATTTTTGACAAAATGATTGCATCCCTGAGTGTATGTGAATATAGATTGTGATGAGTGTGCGCTTCATCTTCACCTCATCCCAGGGTTTAGGTGCTAAACGTGTCAATGGCTCAACACATACAAAGTTATTAAACTAAACATTTTTGAAGTTTGAGGTTTTGTTTGACTTTAAATAAGTTGTCACTTGTTTTTAAATATCCCTTAAATTAAGAAATACCTGAATATTAACCCATTTTTAGACTTAATGTGAAATCAATTCAATATTTTTTTAATGTTTGGTATAATTAGCTCAAAAAAACAGTAAATGATTTCATATTTTCGTTATTTTGTCAAAACTTATGATAAATTGATTGAAAATTATTTCATTTACTATTCATTAACAAAATTAGTGAACAAAGTCTTTGTTTCTGTTATAAAATGTCTAAATATTTTGATTTTGTTTTTTATGTCATTTTATAATATATTATATGAATTCCGGGAAAACTAATAATATCTGAGTCACAAGTCTTTTAGTGATCCACTGCTCACATAATTTCATCCTTGACTTCAATGTCTCTATTTATTTGAGAAAGGTTTGGGGTTTGGTTTGATTAGGGATATATTGAATAATTCACTACTTTTATCATTCAAAGCATTCAATGTTCAAACAGATCCACAATAAGTGAATTGTCTTTATATTTGAGAAATCATATAAAAGGGTTGAATGACTGAGTGATTAGGTTTTGAACAAAAGGAGTAAAAATTAAAATAATGTTTAAATAAATGAAAGAAATATTAATTAACTTAAAAAAATAAAAACCATTTGAACTCAGATTTTATCCCAAAAGTCATTAGTCGTGAATTGAATCCAAGAATTTCACAGTTATTTCAATTCATGTGAACTTAAAATCATTTCATTAATTGAAACACAAAATGATTTGAGTTTTCACTCAAACATTGCTTTTCTTTCTAATATTTCTTTGTTTTCAAAAAGTTTTAAATTGATTAACAAAAGTGCTGTTCAAGTGTAGAATGAGCATGTTCAATACAATCCAGGCAAGTGTCCAAGGCAGAATTGAACTCATTAGGTACGGCTATGAACAGTTAGGTATAGGATTAAAGTCTTAACCAATTATAACTACTAAACACTTTTCGCATTGATATTCACAAGTCAGTAATAATGATGTGAACCCTCTATAGCCATCGTTTAATGCCTTTCCACTACCAATCCATTTCTGATGCTTTATTTGTGACACAAAAGCCAAAGATTTCCTTATTTTTGAATTATTCCTAAATATTGATCACAAAATAATCGATAAAACAATGAAATGACACAAAAAATAATTTATTAATCAATTTATACTTAAATTTAATATTAATTACAATTTATTTCTTAAATTTTGTTTTCAAACAATTAATTAACAAAAATATACGAAAATTTGATTAAAAATGAAAAATCATTGAAACTATTGCCAAACCTTTCGGTAATTAATAGCAAACAAGTGCTTAATATATGAATAAATGACTATATATTTGAAATCAAAGTTAATTTTCTTGACTTTTAAAAACAGATAATTATTTTATGACTAAATCTTCAGTCAATTTGAATGCAATCGTTGTCATCCGTGAGAGCGCTGACTGTTTTTGATGGTTCGGTCATCTGTTGCGATAGCTTTACTCTGTTTTTAAAAATGTGTTGTTTTCTGTCATTAGAGCCGTTGGTTTGCAACTGATTTGTAGCTGAGTTTGACCTCAAATCAGCGATTGATTCAAAACTCTTTGTATTTGTTTTGCTTCTATTCATTGTATTCGCGGAACCAATGGTTAGATTTGGACTCGAAGTCTGATTAGTTATCTTTGAAGTCGTGGCCAAGTCTAAGGGTCCGGGAATAGTAAGTGCAGCCATTCCGTTGCTGAGACGCACCGGTAGTTTCTTAAAGCGCTATTTATAACAAAATTAATAAACCAATAAAACATTGCAATGAATTGACTTACGTCTGGGTTAGCCGTAATTGAAGCCATAATTTTAGTCAAGTCTTCACTCGCGAGAGGAGTTTCCGACGTTATTATAACACTCTTACTATAAGGATGGGAATTGAAAGGATGGGTAGCATTGGATTGACTACTCGAAGGTCTGGTAGTATTCAATACATTAGGAACTGAAATAATAGACAGACATTAAAATCTAAAAGTTATGCCAAAATCGCAAACAATTAATACCTGTCTTACTATTTGACACTAATTTTGATTTTATGGACGAATTTTTAAAATTTGATGACAAATGAGATTTTGTCGGCGCTATCAGTGATGTCGCACCAGTGCTACAGATATTCATTGCTTTAGACATCGATTTGATTCGCGATATATTTGGGATATTAATGATAGGACCCGTCACTGATGTACTCGAATGAAGACCTGATGTCAAAGGATTTACAATTAGTTAACAATTATTGAGATTTCAATCAATTTTATGATACCTTCTGTCGAAGGAATTATAAACGGCTTCAGAACTGTTGGTCTTGTCGTCAGAATCGGAGGTTTCAGAAGAGATCCTTCTTTTGACTTCAATTCTGTTTCTGAAATATCGTTAACATTCCTCTGGTGTAAGTCAGGAGTCGTTAGAATCGGGTATTTATTCAAAGTGTTTACAGACGAAACGGTTTCTGATTTAGATTTAGTACTCAATTGTGGCGACAGTTTCGGCAAAATATATCTCTGAGTCAAAGCTTTTTGAGGTTTTATTGGTGTTTTGAATGACTGGACAGTTGTGTTGGTAATAGTGTTCGGAATATTTATCACTTGAGAACTATTAACCAATTTTTTATTATCAGATGAATCGGGCGTTTGTTTGGCTGACATCTGAAGGCCTTTGCGATCAAAGAAGTAATGAATTAATTGTTAATTAAATCAAAAATTTGAATCAATTTTACGTTTTTCTTGGAATTCCTTGCGTTTCTGGTCAATAGCTTTCCCGACTTTATAACAAACGCTATTCTTATAGGCGTTCACTACTTCTGTCACCACTTTATACGAGTGCTCTTCAACTTTCATATCTAAACGGTTTGGGTTTAAATTGAAAATAACATTAGAAAAGAGATTTCAATTTAAATATACTGTAATAATAAGCAAACCCTACCCTTACTGGAGACCTTCTGGCACAGGACTAACTTGTGGTTCCACATCGACAGCATTTTCTTAATGTAATTCAACTGCTGTTCCCTTTTATTCAATTTATTAATGGATTCAATCGCCTCTTTAATTGTCTCTAATTTATTGATTTTCCCGTTTTTGTAGACCATTGATGACTTGTCCTGACCTATAGTGTCGGCTAAATTGAGGAACAGATTGTTAACAACAGCTCGTTGTGAAGCACTGGCGGCCGCTTTGGCCGAAAGGGAAAGAATCCTTTTATCGCCGACTGTTTGAGTGGACATCGCATACAAAGAGGTGAAAGACTTCTCGAGTTTTTGTTCATTAATTTGTTTCACATTTTTCTGATTCTTTTGGTCTCTTATTATTTGCATTTGTTTGAGCCTCTGGTGCGGTATCTTAAGGGGGTATTCAAGAGGAACGGTAGGAATGTTTAGTCCTTTGAGCTTAGATTTGGACACTTTCTTATGAAGCAATGAGTACTGTGAGTCTTCGTAAGCACTAGTAGTTTCAAGTGAGGGAACGGGTTGTTTGCGGTTTTCGATCTCAAGTTGTTTTTGATGTAATTCTTGTAATCGTTTTTGTTCTTCAATTAAACGTCTTTTTCCTGTCTTTCCCTTCGAGTCGTAGTCAGGGATTACCCATTGGTTTCCCATTAAAAGACTGCTTTCATGAAACCTTGAGGGAAGTCGTATCTGACGTTTGGATCTGTTGCCCATTGCTATGATCTTCGCGAGGTCTGCCTCCCTGTCCTTCCTATATCTACCCGTTATCTTCATGTCCTTAACCGGCGATAACTCCTTAGCTTTTGGAGCCAAACCGACAGCCAATAAGACATTGTCTGGACATTCATTGGAGTCTTCATTGGGGGAAGGGATGCGTTCATTGCACTGTAAGGCACCCAAAGCAAAACGGGCGTACATGTCGTCCATTATAAACGACGGGGCGGTCGGTCTCTTCAAGAGTTGCATTTCATGGTAGGTATGGCTAATGTAATCATTGTATAATTGGGACAAATGGTCATCACTTAGAGGAGTGTCGGGCCATAGGGTCTCCCGAATGACCGGATATTGTGGTAAAAGTAGTTCTGATTTAGAGATGTCTTCTTCGTCTTCGAGAAACCCAATAGAATCGGAACTGAAATCTGTTTTAAGACTCAATTTGTTTTTCAAACCTTTAGAACGACCGGAATTTCCCTTTTTATTAGCACTGTTGGACAGGTATGTAGACTGTAATGAAGATTGTGTATAAGGCGGAGGCATTGAGGATGTGGTGAACTCAGGCATTCTTAGAACACTGGCTGAGAATATGGGTGAGTCGTCCGGTGGGGGCGCAAAGTCTGGACTCAAATAATTGAGTTTTAGATCAGATTTGGTCTTAAGATAGCCGTCGAGTAAATCACTAACGAATGCCGACTTAGAGCCAGACCTTGAGGTTTGTGCTATCGTTGGGTCAGAAATCAAAGGTTTAAACAATTTGTTATTATTTTGATTCGTAGGGCTGTTGTCTAAAAGCTTACATAAACTTAGGGGTCGTTTGCTTTTATTTTCAATATTAGGGAACAACTTCTCTCTCCAGCCCTTGATTTTAGTGATGTCTTTGGTTTTGGTCGGAAATATAAGTTTCCCTGACTTTAGACTTTTTATTTTAAATGTCTTTGATATTAACGACTGTTCCCTCTGTTCTCTCTCCAGTTCCTCAAACTTAGCGAACAGTTTAATAGACTCTTCCGTTTCAAACGATTGAAATACCATTCCTTCGATTTCATCCACTTCTGGCTCAGGCTTTTGGACACCAATTAACTCATTGAAGAGTGTCTTCTTTGCACTACTGTTCCCTTCGATACCCATTGTCTGCCTTTTGTTTAAATAAAGTTTTGATTTCTTCAATAGTTTTGGTTTAGATTTGAATGAATTTCCAAATATAGAGCTGTTGTGCGCCAGAAGTGAGTTGTTTTGAGACCAATCCATACCATTGTTGTTGTCATTGCTTTCACTTATTTTCCTATACTTTATGATAGTCTTTGCCGTTTGTGTCGACGCCATCGATGTGTTGGAAGACATCAATGAACTGATGGTGTGATTGCTGTCAACTGACCACTCATTACTTGAACTAAGATTTTGTGAGTTTTGACTAAAATTCAAATATTTTTGAAATTTCTTTCGGTTTTCAAACATTTGTTTCTGAAATGAATTCTTTCGGTTCTCAAAGAAGTTTTTACTCATTTTTGACTTTTTCAGACTTTGTTTGAACTTTTTATTTAAACTCAAATCCATACCCATTGCCAACACATTGTCTGAGTTATTGTCACTGAAGTGGTAGAGACTGTCGTCCAAAAAGTGGTCACTTTTAATGCTTTCAACTTTTGATTTACGTTTGTTTCGGTTTTTGTCACAATTATCACTCATTTTATTCTTCAAGTGTTGGTCTAAAGCCGGCGAAAGCACAGGTGGCACAAGATCTCCATAATTTGGTTCAAATACCGGCGCTTTAATACAGTTATCAATCAATATGTTGTCGACCGCTGACTCAAAGGGCACTTCAGGTGTCAGGACTGGCATCTCATTGATGTCGTCTTCGGTCGAGCGATGAGGTGTTGACGACATTTGAGGTTTAGATTTCGTGCGCACAGGGATTGGCATTGAATTTGTTGAAGAAGTGGTGGTTTTATGCATACTTTTGCGTATTTTACAAGTGTTTGTAGATTTGCTTTCTTTCACTGTTTTGTTAGACTTTTTTACTTTAATATTATTTTTATTATTATTGTTATCGACAGCACTGGTAGTGCCACTAATGCTAGCAGTATTGGTAGTACTTGTGCTACACTTTTTAGACCTGTTTGAAAGATAGGTTGCATTAGGTTTTGGTTTAGCTTTAGATTCAGTTATGTTTTGTTTTTTAATATTGGTTTTCAATTGTTTTGAAGTTTTAGGCGTTTTTGTTGACATTTTTTGAGTCTTATTTGAAAGCATTTTAACAAACGATTAATGAATTGAAAAATAATTATTAAATAATTTTTGAATTTTATTAAACGTATGAAATGTGAGACAAAAATTGATGTGAATTTCAATTGTGTTTAACTATTGATTGATTGCAACGATAGATATATTGCACTGTATTTTACACTTTATATTACCGTTCAGTTCAATACCTGTTATCCGAAACAGCTTTTAATGAAAGGCAGCGACAATTAAATGGAGAAAAAATAAGTAATTAATACTTAATATAAGGATTCAGTCATTGAATGATATTTATGTCAATAAGTGTTAACATTTTAAACAATAAATACAAAAATGCAAACAAAATTGAAATAAAAACGTAGAAAGCATTACATCAACAAAATGACATTGATAAGTTCATTATTATCAGGGGTTAGATTATATATTATTATGAATGACCCGAAAAATTTCACAGCAGTTAAACAATGAGCACAATCCTTGGTTACCCCCTTAGAGTATATCCTCTGCAGTGATATATATTCCCAAATGAAAACCCATTCCCTCTGACCCTAAACCAACAAAACACTAACCCTTACCTCAAATATTGATATTTATTACAAAACTACATAACATTTGAAATAATAATAAGTTATAAACCAATCAATGATTTCCTAAATGATTGCAAACATAACTGTCTCTGAATAGTCTTTGAACTAAATGCAAACCAAAACACTGTTTATCTGTTTATTTGTATTTTTATTGTAAAATCATTTTTCAATCATTTGTTTGTTTTAAAAGCATTGCAATTATGAATACATTTATTAGACTTTAGGGGTATTTAAGGGATATTTAAGAAATATATTATAAATTGTAGACATTTTGACCACAAATGGCTTAAAAGTGAGAGAAAGTGTGAAAACATATAAATAAGTGATTGAATGACCGAAACATAAGATAATATCCAAAAACAGTTTGCATTCAATGTATTGCAAAACAAATGGGTTTTTGTTTGACAATACGTTTTGAGACAATCATTGAAACGATTGAAACGATTAAAGCATTTATAAGACATTGAAATGAATTGATTTAATGATTAAAAACATGAAATGAAATGCAAATTAAGATTAAATCGCAATCTATTTGGTTGTGTAAAACACGTGCACCAACTCATCACTATATAAAACACATCCCTGGCCTCTGAGACCACAACATGCCAGTGCTATCAAACAAATGTATTGTTAACTACACTTACCATTGATTTGGTGACAAACTGTCGATTAGTTATCGGTTTTAAGACAACAATTAGTGATTTGATTGAATGATACGGACATTACATAGAGTGAGATGACGTCCTAACGCAGGAACGGGAGCTCAACATCAATCCAGTGCTATATTGGGGGAGAATAGCAGTAAACACACCCGCAGTCTCACTGTATGTCTGTACAGCACTGGTAGTACAGCACTAGAGCACTGGTAGTACTGTATATATCGTATGCTTTACTCTATTCACAAGATTTTCAAACCAAAAGAAAGAAAGACTTTTTTCGGATCTTTTTTAAACCACGTATTCAAACATCTCTGCAATGATTGTCTCAAAACACAACAATTGAGACACAAATGCATTCAAAATGTTTGAAATCATTGAAAAATTAATTAAACATTGATTTCAATAAAAGTTATATTTATTCCCATTTTATACGCATTTAAAGACATTTCAATAGTTTTCACAATGAATTAGAGACTGAAAACGTAGAAAATGGAGTATTGATTGGCGCGTAGTTCAAACTGATGAGGGTCATCATTGTTAACTTGATCATTTTGGACATACCCTACCCTTTTCACCAATTGTTTTGAGCCTAAAATGCTTTTATATTTATTATTAATTCATTTTAATTGAATTTTTTGCCCAAAAATGTCTAATTATTTGGTTTTTGTGACACATTTGTAGAGACAGTAAAAGTGAGTCGAAGTACTAATGCATGCATTCCTGTGCTGTTGTGGCGCTCAATGTCTGAGCTATTGTGGCGCTCTCTCACACCAATACCTACCGATCCTCTCAAACATTGGCGACCGACTCAACAAGACTTCAAATTTAGCCTTAATTACCGTTAATTTGATTCAAATTTTTACAAAAACTTAATTTTTTAGACATTTTTAATGATTTGATTAATAAATAGTTTGAAATTGAGTTCAATTGAAAGCAAATGAATGACATTTTCTTCCCGTTTATAAAATACGTGTTCAGTCGGAAGGCGTGTGAATACAACTTCACTGCAATGTTTGCAAAGGAAAGGCAATTCATTTCATGCTCTCAACGATCGCTTCATTTGATGTCAATTTGTTTTATGCTTTAAATCGCTATTCAATTGCTTTGAAGACTAAATGAAACTTCAATTTTAAGACTATTTCTGATATTCAATAAAAATTAATTAATTTTTAATTATTTTACACGATATAGTCGATAATATGGGAAAATAACCTTGCTTAGTTATTTCTAAATGTTATCTAACAGTGTATTGTATGTAATATTGTTTTTCACCCTTTAATTATCACAGAATATAACCCCTTATTCTCATTCGTGTAATTAATTGAAAGAATCTCTTAATTGTTTAATAAATATAATTAAAAACGCTTTCAATATATTTGAAGTGATTTCAAAACAATCCAAACATTTGTGAACTAAAAAACTTTGAAATTTCAAAATCAGAAACTCTTTTGTGTTTTCAATAAATTAAACAAATTATTGATTAATTGAAGAGTTCATCAAAAAATATGCAATAATTTTGAAAATAGAGATAAATATTTGAAATTTTGTTTAAAATGTTTGTAAACTTATATTCAGTTGTGAATCGATATCTCAATCAATATATCTATCTTTAAATCTTATGATTCTGTGCACTCTATTCATACACTTTTCACCCCTTATTATAATCCCTGTTTGAGATTATCATAATAGATGTCCTCTCTGTGATGACCTGTCTTACAATTGACATGAATGAGGACAATGTAAGACATAAGTTATGCAAATGACTAAAAATATATTTGAGACTCAATTGAGTCCCACTTGAGTGCCGGAACCAATTAGTCTGATAGAGAGATAATGTCTAAAAATAGTTAAGAATTCATTTCAATAATAATCTTTCGGTAATTGAGAGACAATGACAGACAATGAGAGACAATAAAAATCAATGAAAACTACAAAACATTTTAATTTTTAACACTTTTTTTAGTCGTGTTTTAAAATTTATAAATATTTTCCTTATATTACAAACTCTTGTCTATCATTGCGTGTAATATATCTAAAATGGTTGCAAATTAATACCACTTTTCATACCAATTGTGAACAAATTATTTCCTTTGAATGAAACGCTTTGTTCAAGAATTTCATTAAAAAAGTAATTCAAAGTCTAAATCAATAATAATTTTATAATCAAATCGTTATTTCATTTGAGATATGATTTGAAAATAAAATATTTGAAAAAATGAGTAAAATATTTGAATAATGAAAACAAGATTTATTGCAAATGAGATAACTTTGGACAACATTTCACATGAAGTGAATTAATGGCAAATGAATTCATTATATATTTTATACAATAATACGAAAGACTATGAAAAGGAGAGAAACTTAAGACTTAGTCCTAACGAGCAGTGAATGAAATAATACAAAAGCAGATCCAATGCCACACAAGCCCTGAGAGAAGCAGTAAAACCTGCCTATCGTTACCTCAACTCAATTGCACTGACAATACATAAAATGCTAAATAACTTGAAAGCCATTAATGCATTGATTTATCAAATGAACTGAATTTGTTATGAAAACACTTGTTCTGCAAAATATTTAATGATATAAATGATAGGACTTTTGAAATGTTTGCAAACATATGGCACTGAAATGGGTTTGCATTGGAAATAGACGTTTGTATTGAACGAGAAATTATTACTAATAACTCCTTTCCTCACTTTCCTCAGGACTGACACTCCTGGAGTCCTGACGACCCTTTCCAGCAATAATTTGCAACTTTTAGCCATTGCTTAACATTAATTGCATTTTTATATTCAACACTAATATTAATATTGATATGAAATGCAACACTAAATCCCAAAATCATTGAAACATTTGTCTTAATATTTGAGTTCAAAGTTATCGTCAGTTTTTTGACAATCACTTCATTGAATGCTTTGCTTATGTGTTGAACGCCTTATCAGTTCAGATGTCAAACGATATTTACATTGAAATACATTTTCATACAAACAATCAGTTTATTGTAATTTTCAGTCAATTTCAGACATCATTTGGTTTTTTGTTTTGTTTTTCATTTTAATTATTATTTGTTTTTCAATTCAATTCAAAACTTAATTCAAAATAATAATTGATTTTTGTTTTACTAATCAAAACAAACACTCAATTAATCGTTGGTTTGCTTTTTGAGACCAAAAACATTGAAATCGTTTTCAATTATTGTTTTAATTATTATTTAAATGTAATTATCATTTGATTTGCAATTAATTTGTGTTTAATTTTGTTTTTAATTATAATTTCAGTCAATTATTAATGAAAACAATGGGTTTATTACCCCTTGAATTCACCGACGGGTTGACGGACTCACCCTATTTTCGGGAGAAACTGCAGACACACGAGCGTGAGTTAGACCGCATGAATCAGGCCATCAAAAACCTTATCAAAGAAGTTAAAGACCTGTTGACCGCCGCTAGAAGTGAGACAACTGTCCATTCAGTCATACATTCCTCACATTTCCTATGATTTAGTCATTTCTGATAAACACTTGAAATGTTTTGTTGTTTTGTTTTTATATTAATTTTTATTACTTTTTTGTGTTTCAAAGCCTTATCCCGAGTCCAGCGCTCAGTTGCCGACACATTAAGTAATTTCAGTTTTGAGTGCATCGGTAGCTCTCAGACCGACGACGAGATAGTTATCGGTATTTAAACTAATGTCTGGTTTTTATTATTGATTAAAATCTCTTTGTTTTGATGTAAAGCCGGTTCTCTTAAAGAGTTCGGACGTCTGTTGAGTACCATTGAGGACGAAAGGGACAGAATGGTAGGTCTGGACAGGGGTTTAGTGATTGTATCTAATGGTTGATTGTGTGCACAGTTAGAGAGAGCGACCGCAACATTCATCGATCCGATAGAGAAGTTCAGACGCGAACAGATCGGCGGCTCAAAGGTCTGGCATTTGTTTCAACCGTTTAATGAAATTTATTTGAATATATTTGTCAATCAATTGATAGGAAGTGAAGAAGAAGTTTGACAAAGAGACCACTCGTTTTTGTCAGAGTCTTGAACGGCACCTGAATTTGTCGACAAAGAAAAGTGAGAATCACTTACAAGAGGTACGGCTTTCCTGTCATTTGTGTCATTGGATTGTGTCTTAGATTTATGTCATTTGAGTGAAAAAAAAGTCAAAAAATCGATATCTTTTTGATTCTGCGCTCAAATTATGCATTCAATTGTTTGGTAATAATTTTGATCAATAAATGTCTGTTTGACTCAACCATTGTCTGCACAGACATTCAAATCCTTAGCTATGAGTTCACGTCAACAGTAATTCACATCTATTTTGATATTAAAACTCAATTCAAATCAATATATAATTGTTTTTCTCATCTTTTCCTCACATTTTCGTATCCATTGAACTGTCGTTTCATATGATAATAGTCTTAATCCTCAGATGATGTGATGATGTCTGACATCAGATCCCTTTTGGCGTAAATTAATTCATATTTATATTCATTTCAATTATATTTTAGTTTTTGTGTTGAAATTGAAAGCATTTCTCAAAACATTATTATTTGAGTTATTTTTAGACAGAAATAGAAAATAGTTTTTATGATTAATTGAATAAACAATTAATGTCTTATGTATTGTGGGAACGGATGGTTAGGCTGATGCCACTCTAGAGATGGAGCAGAGACACTTCTTCCAGGCCTCGGCTGAATATGTGCTTAAATTACAAGAAGTGAATGAAAGGAAGAAATTTGAATTCGTTGAGACGGTAGACAACTGTCCACACATTGATCTTATTTTCAATTATTAATGTTTTCATCAACCAATAGGTCCTCAGTTTTATGTACGGTTGGCTTACATTCTATCACCAGGGTATGTGCATATAAAACAGATCTTTTATTCATCTTTATTATAACCATTGACTGAATACCTGTGCCATAGGACACGAAGTCGCCAAAGAGTTTAAGTCAATTATAACTGATTTACAAATACGTCTCCAAAGAGTAAATAGTTTTTGAATGAAATGTTTGAAATGTTTTAATTGTTTGTTGTCTTAAGACTCGTGTGAATTACGAGACGACCCAAAATGAGACGGAATCTCTTATGAATAAAATGCTTGAAGTCAGGAAAAATGTAAGCATTTTTGCAATCATTTAATCTTTTAATTAATTATTTATTTTTGTTTTCATTTGTTTTTTCTTATAATTAAAATAATTTCAACATTTGTTTGTTTGTTTGGGTTTTAAAGCACTCAATGTTTTAAATACTTATTTCTGTTTTACAATTATTTATAGAAACTTCAAGACTCGGGTTCACTAAACAAGATGTATACACGACAGGGGTATCTCTTCCTAATGGAAAAGAGTAAGTGTTTATACATTTCATTACTTTTTTCCTTCAATTTTATTGAGTTTTTTGGCAAAACATGAAAACATTTAGTCTTTTATTGAATACAATCAAACATTTCATTCAATTCGTGACTAAAACATTGTTTTAACGCATAATTTGTGTTTAACTCTAGTTTTGAGTGCTTTTAGTGAAAGCTTTGAATAAGTTTTTGTATTATTGTATAAAATTGCGATTATTTTTGTGTTTTCTTTGCAAATGTAATCCAAAATGTATTTTAACGACTGTTTGTGAGCGCAGAGGCATTCGGCACCTCTTGGGCCAAACACTTCTGCCAATACGACAAAGAGAACAAACGGTTTACAATGATTCAGTACAACCAGACTATCGGCAAAATTGTATGTCTTTCCCCTCTTTTGCATATCTTTTGCAAATTAATTGAAACTATATTTGTGTTACAAAACAGATCTCAACCGAAGAGATAACACTTAAAGAATGCATTCGTCGGATGTCTGAGTCAATCGACAAACGATTTTGTTTTGACATAATTCCTGTCGAGAAACCCAATTGTTTGTACACTTTTCAGGCGCTCTCAGAAGAGGACCGTAAGCTTTGGTTGGATGCCATGGATGGCAAAGAACCGGTTCAGTTGAACACAAACATTGCCATCAATTCTGGCAAAGCTTTACCTCAACGACAAGAAGAATGTCTTTTGGATGAATCGGGTTTTACTTTTGTCCAAAAATGTATTGATGTTATTGAGAAGAGAGGTTTGGAGGACCAGGGATTGTATCGCGTTGTGGGCGTCGCCTCTAAAGTGAATCGTTTAATACAGTTATGTCTCGACAGAAGGAAATTGAGTGACAATAACGAGATGTTTGACTTTGATTGTGACGAATGGGAAACAAAGACAATAACGAGTGCTTTAAAGACTTATTTTCGGAATTTACCCGAACCTCTCATGTCTTTCAGACTACATATTGCTTTCATCGCCGCCGCGAGTAATGATTGAATGAATGTTTGGTTTGATTTTGTTTTCATTAAAACATTTTGTTTTGTGTTTAAGAACAAGAAAATAAAGTCCAAAGAGTGGAAACCATTCACTGCTTAGTCCACAAACTGCCGGCCCTTAACTTTGAAATGCTTGAACTTCTGGTCAAACACTTATGCAAGTGAGTGGACGAGTGGACAGACATTTAAACGATTGAATGAAAACATTAATCAATTTGTTATTTCATTGTCAGAGTTGCCAATCATTGCGACAAGAATTTGATGACTGTTTCCAATTTAGGCGTTTGTTTTGGTCCAACACTTCTTAGACCCGAAGAGGAAACGGTTGCGGCGATTATGGACATTAAGTTTGGGAATGTTGTCATTGAACTTCTCATTGAAAACTGTGATAAGGTTTGCATTGATTTGGGTTTTCATTGTTTATGGGTTTGTTTTCAATCATTTGTTTAACAGATATTCGGCTCAAAGCCTGAGAATGGCTTTCAAAGCCAACAAAGGGATTCGCCTTCCGGTGCTATCACTCCACTTAATCCCAGTTCATATAATACACAAATGAGTGCTAATAACACCGCACTCTATGGACGCCTTCCTCTGCACTTTGACCACAACTCGACGTACGCACAGATAAGGGGACCGACACGTAGCTCCAGTCAGGACCAGTTGGTTGGCATGAATAACATGACTGCGCCTATGGCTCAGCATCAGTACAGAAGACCTGTATATCAGCACAGTCTGTCACATACGCACCAAATGACGGCTTCATTCCCTCCGCCGCCAAACACCTTAACTTATGCTCAATCCATACAAAGCCTTCCACAACAACATTATGTTCAATACCCTAACGGTCCCCAACAGTCACTCCAACGCACCGTTCGGCCGATTGCGGTCTACAATCAGTGGAATGGCCCTCAAAATGTAGTTCATCCCCAACAACAACAACTACAGCAACACCCGTCCCAACAACAACTGCACCAGCAATTGGTAGACAATCATAAGGAGAAGTCCCCGACAACGAGCACCAGTAGTGCTGATTCCGTACTTAACAGTTACTCGCAGTCATCGCAACTGCCGAACACCAGTCCAAACACTACTTCCTCTATCGATTCCTATCCTAATAAAACCTATTACTATAGACAACAACTAATGGCCGCGACTTCTGTCCAGAATATTCCGATTAATTTCCGTAAAGTGCGGACCCGTTATGCCTGCGTCGGTGAAAATGATTCTGAGCTCTCATTCGAGCCAAATATGATTATAACTAACGGTTTGTTTGATTTGATTTCAATTATAACTTATATTAATCTAACAATTGATTGCACAGTACGTCAGTCACGAGAACCCGGTTGGCTCGAGGGCTGTCTCAATGGCAAGACTGGTCTGATTCCCGAGAATTACGTGGAATATATTGATTGATAATTGCATTGAAACTAAACTAATGGTTAATTTGTTGTCACAAATAGAGTGCCATTTATTTTATTAAAGCTTTTAATAAACTTTTTAATAGTTTTTAATTTTTAATTTGTTTTTCACTTAAAAATAGTGACATTTAGTGTCAAATGAATACTTCGTTTGAAAGAAAAACAAAGATTTAATTATTTAAATGATTTTTTGTGCAATTATTTCAGACTTTGATATAAATATTGATTATTATATAAAATATTTGTAAAATAATTGCAAAAATCAAATCAATTATAAAATTATTATTACTTTTAAGAGAAATATATTTAAATATATTTGTAAAACAGAAATAACTTATTGTGTAATCATTTTTCACAATCATATCAATCAATAGTCCATTCATTCCGAAACAAATTATTTATTTTTTAAAATCAAAACATATTTTATTAAAACAAAACAAAAAAATACAAAATTTATTATAATTTTATGTAAAAGTTATGTAATTTTTGTTTTCCATTAAAAATCTGTTAAAAATCTCAAATCAATTCATTTTTATGTTTGAAATATTTGATTAATCTCTTTATAATTGTGTTTGTTTTGGGAATCCATATAAGAAATGTCATTTTAGTAAATAATTGAATGCATATTAAATTTAATATTACAAATGAAACTAAAAATAATTGCAATATAAGTGAAAGATTGCATTAATAGTGGAAATGCTTTGATAAGAAAATGATTTAATGTTTGAATGAATTTCAGATATTTTTTGTTAATTTTCTGTACTTTTAGTTAATTTACTCTTATTTTAGACTTTCGTTACTTTTGATTACAAAATATAAATGATTTTAACATAAATTGATTTACAGTTTACTTAAAATATTAAATTTCAAATGCACTGTCACTCACAATATGAACGACAATTAAAAATAAATTATATTTATATAGACTTTATATTATATTTCAAAGGACTGTTACGGCAGGTATGGGTGGTATTGATTAGAACTTTTATATTAATATCAGTTATATTTTTAGTAAACAACTTTAAACTCAGATAATTCAATGTTTTGTTGAAGGAATTTATTGTAACATCATGTTTAAAATAAGTATCAAGGTAATATTAAAATATAGATGAAGATTCTTCAATGTAGATGATGTAAAATTTCAATTATTTTCAGCTTATATATCCCTGGATATTGTTATTGTAAGACAACTTATCTCTAAAATAGTCTCAATTCAAATCAATTTAATATCTAATTCCCAAACAGCACAGGAATTATGACCTTTAGTTTGATCTCAGAGTCTATTATCTAATATTATCTCACATTTAATGTTAATATTTGTGAAACTTTTGATTTGTTTATCACTTTTCCAAAAGTGTTGAAAAAGACAGTCATTTAATGAAATACACAATTAGTTTTCATAACTAAAAGCAAAAATCGATTCAATTATTAATGTTTTATATCATTTCATATCTAAAAGCCTTTCATTTCATAAGTGATTATAATATTGTGATATAAATTCAGATTTCATTCATTTCTGAAAGTATTTTATTAATAATTGAGTGATTGTGTAAACATTTGCACAAAAGTATGGAAATGTCTCAAATCAGTGGCCAAACGGTTGAGACAGGAGTTCATAGACTTAAAGTTGAAAATAAGAAAAAATTCGTAAAAGTCTTAACAATTATTGCATCGATTTCTGTCCTCTCTTTGATTGCATTTCATGGCAGCTATTTTGCGGCCAAAGACAAGGACACGAATCATAACTCTGTATATCATTTAGAAACTAATCGACGAAATGTGAGACAAAGTGAACCCTTTTTTGGATCAAAAATATTAACGATTTTTATAAATGATTTCAATTCTGAAGACATTCTTAACCTTTACATCAATTCACCTGAAATTCAATTGATTCCCAAACAAAATATAACATCTGGTGCTCACATGGAATATACAACACCTGAAGCTGTTTCCGTAAACAGTACTTTAGTTCTGGTGTTTGAGGACAAATCAAACAACAATATAATGACTAGTTTTCTCTCAGTTGAAGACATTGTCATAAGTGGTGCTCAAACTCAAGACTTGATTATAAATTATTCAAAATATAGTTTTCGTTTGAAATTAGTTTTGAAATGAGTTTTATTTGAATTGAATTATTAATTAAAACATTATTTCATTCAATGATTAATAAAATTAGTTTTTAAAATAAAAGTGAATAAAAGATTGGATAATAAATACATAAATAAACTGAAGATTAAGTAAACATTAAATTCATTGAAAACCTCTTAGTCTTCGTCTGAAGACAAGAATTGTTTATAATTGTTATGAAATCCCAATTGATTTGTAATTTTAGTTAAACTTTCGGAAACTTTTACTTTAGTTATGAAGTCTTCCACCGATTCGTCGATTATTCCGTTTTTAGTATAAGTTATGGCCTTTCGTGGCCTTAAGTCATAAGATCGTGGACTCAGCGCCGGATTAGGTGTCAAAGTGTTTGAACTTTCAGTCAAAACACTATTCGGTTGACTATTACTGGAAGACACGACCGCAACGGTAGAACAGGTGTCGATTGAGACATCGGTGCCGTCACTCCCATCGGTGTCATAATCGGAATCATCGGTAAAATCGCTGTCACTATCGGCTGAGAATTCTTTGTCCGTTTGATCCGAAAATGATTTGGCATTACTTTGAGGACTAAATTGATCTGAAATATCAATCAATATATAAATAATTGAAATAATAATTAGTTTTTTAAATCAATACCTGTTTTAAACATTTGGTTCAATTGGTTCTGGATATGATTGAGTCGTAAAGTGTGTTCATTAAGAATACTGTGGTTAACAAAACCATAGTTTTTATAAGTGATAGCAAACCACAAGAAGATTGCAGTCATTAAAGTCAAAGATATCTTCCGAGTCAACCAAATCCTCTCTGTTATCACAATTGATGTCGTCTTCAGACCCAACAACTGGTCGTCCACTGAATACGAGGCGATCAGTCGTTCCACAAACAAATTGATGACCAAAATCATGAAAAGCCAGAGTCGGGCCTCAGCTGTGCGGACAGGGGTTGTCAGGAAATAGACGACAATCAATGAGATAATGAAGAAAAGGAGTGAATATCCGTAAGAGATCTCAATTAAGACAAAGTCTTGTAATCGTATGAATCGGTCGAGAATTTCCTTTACTATAAATCTCTGTTCCGCTGAAGAGGTCTTGAATTCATTGATTGTGTTTTTGGCGGCAATTAGTTCTTCATTTATCCTAATTTGTGATCCGATGGACATCTCCTGTAAACCATTCAATTGATCCAATTGTTTGGACGCGTCTTCGAGTCTGTTCTTCACTTTCATTGAGGTTTGTGTGAGTCTATCGACAGTGGATTCAGTCTTCTGTTGCCATAACTCTGACTGAAGATAAAAACAGACGCTTTGGCTGTGAGTAAAGAATTCAGTGTAAGAGTTGAACGCTCTGTCAGTCATGTCTTTGACGCAGACTTTGATGTCCTGTTCCTCATCGCACGGGTAGGTCTCGAGGCCAGACCTCTGAAGGAAGCAATTGGTGAAAGCGATGGCCAAACGGCTCTGCATTTCATCATTGAGTTGACGACAATTCATATGCAATGACTCGATGGCAGACCTCCAGCACTGGCCGTAAATACCCTCATCTCTGGCCAACACTTCGTACTTTTGTTTTCCCGTTTCATACAATTGTTTTGAACTTTCGGTAAATTTCGGTATATTTTCATTGAAATCACTGTTTGTTTGAAACGTTTGCCAAACGTTGTCTTCATTTTGAAAACAAATCAATTGTTTTGTGAATTGAATTAAAATAAATGAAAAACAAATGAAAATTGATTTCATTTTTAATGTTTTTGTTTTCATTGAATGAAAAGTGAATTCAAATTCAAATGAAAACAAAATTTAATCAAAAATAACATTATTTTCAATGATTTCTAAACTTTTAGTGACTTTTAGTTTAAAATCATTTTCACTTCAAAAGCGCTTTATTTTCAACGAATTCATTGAACACTAAATGCGTTTCCATTGGCTGTCAGTCCTCACAAACTGTTTACTATAAAAAGTACCAAAACTTCGGTTCCGCTCATCGTTTCAATGAACTTACATGTAAAGTTAGCTTGGTCATTTTAAGAAGCAACTGATTAAAATATCATGGTGAGTCATTGATGAATCACTGATGACATCAAATACTTTTATTAAAATTACATTCAAATACATAAAAGTTTTGCGAAAATTGAAAACAATGTTAACTAATGTATAATCAATTAATTGATCACTGATCAGGCACAATGTTTTGAAAAAGCTACATTGTATAGGAATTTCCATGATTATACATTCTCACCTTATTAATTGATAAATATAAAGTGACCAAGGCAATGTATTTGTCCATGTAAATTCCTGTAACTGTTTTGTCACACTTTTATGTACAGTATTTGAATTGATGTGTTTGTGTCTGCACTGAACATGTACACAGTACATAGTACTGAGTACAGTATGTAAAATGTACAATAAAATGTACAAGCACAAAATATTAATTTAAGAGTACTGCAGAAGTTATAACTAATAATAGCAGCTATTATAACGACTCGTAGACTCAAGAAATCTAATACTTCTGAAACCCTAAACCAATGGTGCGGTTATTATGTCTAACAAAGTGTTACAAAACTATTCATAAGTTTTTATATAAAATGTTTTAATAAATGAAATTTTAATACAATTTTTGTTTCAATAAAATGATTTTGTTTTCGGGTTTTTATAATTAATTGAATTATAAGTAGATTTTGTTGTCTTTTGTTGTTTTCTACGTTTAAAACATTTCACTGAAATGAAAACAATGAGAGTTAAGACCAGAACAGAACCGATAACTATGAGTGCGATCACCCAATCAGTGAGTTTGCAATTAGCGGACCCATAGGTCACGGAATAGTCATAACAGTTATTAATCCTATTCCACGACTGTATGCTCTCTTCCCATAAGACATACAACTCTTCAACCGCTTCTGTACTGCAGTAGGATTTGGCGATTTTCATCTGACAGTCCCTCCCGTCCCACATCGCACAACACGACGCCTTCGTCAGCTCCCGATCGCTCGCGTAGTCTAGTTTGTGATAGTATTGCCAACTGTCGAAGGAATGGTCAATACATCTCTCCATCAGTTTCTTATTGTCTTTATTACATTGGGTCAGAGGAATGGGTGCCGACTCTGACCTCGACTGCCAAACATTTTTCCCAAATTCTGGTGTAATTGAAGCCAAAATTGATATCATTTTGGTTTATTTTGAATACATTTTGAATGCCTTTAATCTCATAACCAAAGCAACGGTTTATAGACTTAAACATTAGTTTAATAAACATTTTGTTGAGATTTGAGTTCATATTAACTCATAATTACTTATCTTTAAGTAAAGAATAATTGAAGAGATTATCACTAAATTGAAATCATTTTGTAACTCAATGTTTGTTAATATGATATATTGTAAAACAACGCCTGAATGTGTAATAATTTATACCCCTTTAAACTTACATCCCATTACTGTATATCCGGTACAAAATGTTTCTCAATTTACGATAATTTTCAATAATTTTATTTTTTTTTGTATAGATTTTGTTTTTATAATAAAATCTGAATCTGTAGTCAAACTCCTGTGAATGCAATGAAAAATATTTTATATATGTTTTGAAATGATTTTTTGATCATAAAAATGTGTAAAACAACTGATATTTTGACAATCTAATGTCTAATGTAATATTAATTAAAGAAAGTTGTGAACAACATTTGCAACAATGTCATTTTACTGCGCGCGACTTGAAATTAACTGAAATTCAAATAAATTCAAAATTCAATTGTTATGAAAGGGTTTTAGTGTTTTCATTACAGTTTGGTTTCAGTACAGTATAATTAAGCGCTTACAG
>JAQGAT010000376.1:0-34909 GCA_034687845.1 Pantelozetes paolii | reverse complement strand
ATTCTCTGTTCACAAGAATTCATTGAAATTCAATGAAAATTACTGCAAAAAAACTAATTATTCATTATAAGGGGTCAACGATAGGACAGGTGTTTTTCGGGTTAACGATTGTTTAAATCATTATTTGATATTTTAATCCAAAGCCTAACCAGAGTTGAATCAGTTTTTTAAGAAAAAGTCATTATTTATAAACAAATATTCAATTAAAACCCTTTTTATCGTTCAATATCTACGCAAACGCCCCAAAGAATGAGTGAAAACATGATTTAATGCAAAATAATTAGACAAATGTAAAGGAGATTTGGTATCGATATATGCAATCTAAATGATCGGGCATTTGTGTATCAGTGATTGTATTGATCATTAGCTCAGTTGTAAGACATGAAGCGATTTTATAGTAAGATATATAAAATTTTAGCGAAAAAATCGTTTTCACAAAAAGTATTTACTCTTAAAATGTGTCCCAAATTAGTGAATAAATGATTATTACGACTAATTGGGACTTTTGAACCATTAATACAGCAATTTCTCCCAAACTTCTGATGCAGTGAGACATTTGTAGGCAATTGGCTAAAGGGGTGTATAAATATAGAGGTGCAGCACAGGTTAGAAATCACTGACTTCTTGCTCTTTTATATTGAATACAGCCTTTAATAAGAGTAAAAATATTTTTAATATATATTTTTTCGTATTAATCATAAAATGATTGCAATTTTTACTTTAATAAACATTTAATTGGCAGTGAATTTGACTTTATTTTTGCTCTTCAATACATCAAAGAAAATATGTTTTGAGTATTGCTTTGAGAGAAGAAAAATGATTATAAGATTTATTAAACAATTTTTTATTACTTATTATTTTTGCTAGTTTAGATAATTGTTATGCATTTGGCTTTGTAGTTCATTTCATATTAAATTATTCAATAATTATATTTAATATCGAAATCATGTGGTGTGCGGTCTCTAGACATACCTGTGCTCAACGAAAAACACAATTATTTGCATTTATTATTGTTTAAAATAAATACTTTTTTCAATATTTAAATTAATTTTTACATGAATTTAGTTTTTTTTCTCATTATATTAATTATTTTTTTCTTCAGACTTAACACCAATTCCTCAGTGGTTTGAAAATTATATATCAAATAACACTTTGAACTCAATTTATACGAGGTGTTTTCTTATTTCTCAATAGTTTTTATGCATTTTTTATTAATTGAGATAAAAATACATATTTTATTGATTGTTATCTAATGTTTGATTAAAATTTGCTGTTACTCTGAATAATAACTAATTAAGTCATTAAAACATTAGACACAGAATGGGATTAAAAAGTAAAACAAAATTAAAGCAATAGTTGTTTCATATCTAAACTGTTCATCGATTTTAATGAATAAAAAAGAGATGAATAAAAACACTATTATTATTGAAATGAAAAACATTGAAACCAAAAAACAAAAGACTATTGAAATCTAAAGTAAATAAAAATTTCCGCAAAGTTTTCAAATTTGATTAAAGTATTGAATAAAATAACAAAACATTTGTAATAAAACAAAAGGTTTTATAAAATTTAATGATTTGTAAAAAACATTTAAATGTTTTTATTTCACGAGAAATGCACTGAAATTAAAGTTTTATTTTTATTACATAAGAAATAAAATTATATTAATTTGCATAAAATCTGTGCACAGGTATTGACATTTTATCAATGCAGGAAAGGTAGGTAATTGTTGGGAGCAAATCTCAATAATGGGAATATTTTTTTGCTACGAAAGTTATAAATACTTTTCATTTTTGCACTAATTCAGGGGGTTTTAACGATCAGCAAAGAAAAGGGGCAGTGATTACAATAAAAAAAATCAATGACTGTTTCATTTGAATACAAGTTTTTGATTCAATTGCTGTAAAACTATAGCAAAAAGTCGTCTTTAAAGACTAGTAGAAGAAGAATATGTGTTAGAAGTACTTTATAATAGTATGAAAACTGGTTTACAAGAATAATTGGGTGCCCTATAGACACACTGATACAAAGGGGCACATACCTGCCCACCCCTCCCAAAACAACATTCACTCCTTGTGTTAAACATTTCTCTCTCTATTCCGTTCTCTTCACTTAAATTGAATGAAATTTTTTCTGAGGTTTGAAAACAGTTTTCAATTCTCTCTCAGTTTTCACACTTCAGTAGTCATAAGAAAGTATTGAATAAAAGTATTTATTTTCATCTTTTACTGCATATAATCGATGAAATAGTTTAACAAATGTTGTGCTTAATTGAGATTTTATTTCATCAATAGTTATATAAATTTGTGTTATTTTCTTCAGATGTTGTTTATTTGTATAATTAGTTGTTATTTGTTTTGAGTGTAATCAAGGATTGAATTAAATTGAATGTTGAATAAAGTTTTGCATAAAAAACAGTTTTTTCTTCAATAAGTTTTTATCAAATTATTTTTCAAATACTTATATTTTTTATAAAAGTTTTGTCCAACGAAAAGCCCGTTTCATAAGAAGACAGTAAAAGACGACTAAATCGTTAACAAATGGTTCGCGTTTTGAGTCTTCCCATCATTTTTGGTAAGTTTTTATCAAAATTTAATTTCAAAACTAATGTCATAAACAAAAACTACATTAAACTTATCTCACATTCAAATAAAGAGCTCATTTAAAACGACTTTTAAATGTCATCTCAAACTCTAATTATAATATAAAGCAATAAAAATTGTCTTAAAATATAACAAATAATAAAAACTAAAAAAATGAACTAATAATTAGTTTAAAGCACTTTATATTCACAATGAAATGTCATCTTTAAGTAAATTATATAACAATTCATAAAAAAGATTTGAAAATGAGTTTAAAAAGTAATTTCAACTCTAATTTCAAGTCTAATTGCACTCAAGTTGTGGTGAAAATAAAATCCTTAATAAAGTGATTGCATATTATTTTTGGTCTAAATATAGACATTTTGTAAATCCATTTCCAGACACACAATACTAAAGCCATTGTTATTCATATAATTTTTTGCTATAATTTATTCACTCAATTGTCAGCTCAAAGAAGGAGTAATTGTTAACTGTTATTGAAAAACATTGTCTAAATTTCAATGAAATTTGTGTTATGTTTTCAACCAAAATGAAAGTAACCCTTATTTTTGGCAATATTTTTCATTTTCTAATTATTCAGAGATTTAAACCCCTTTTCACTCAAATACCTATAATTAAAGTCAAAATCTTCTCCAAAATTGGAAATCAAAAATAGGTTTTTAAGGAGAGAGAGAGAGAGAGAGAGAGAGAGAGAGAGAGAGAGATAGAGAGAGAGAGAGAGAGAGAGAGAGAGAGAGAATTGAAAAATAAATTTTAGTTTACTTTTGATGAACACATTATTTGTTTGATCTGAAAATACATTAAAAAACTATTTATTAAAATAAATGGCAAACACTTTGAATGAGAAATCATTTCATTGAGATTGTCGTCAATACCTGAATATAAAAACTTCTGTTTTTTGAGTTCAACTTATTTTTAATTACATTTTAAGAGATCAATAAGTTTTTTATTACTTTTGACTTGAAATGAGTTATAAATACTAATAAAAGCAAATCTAAGACATATATAAAAAATCATTAAAACTATGTCTTTAAAAGACACACAAAATGAATAAATTAATGAAACGGTTGTATAAATTCATAAAATATTTTAGTTTTTTGTTTAACTTTTTTTTATTACTTTAAAATCAGGAAAGCATTGAATTTATAATTGATTTCAATCAAGAATTTTGTGAACTTTTTCGATAGTATTCGTGAAAAATGGATAAAAATTTTATTTTTAATTAATTTAAAGGCAAAGAAAAAATTATTTTCTTTTATATAACACATAAAAAATAAAATTACATTTCATTGCTCTTGAATTTTGAAACAAAATTAGTGATAAAAAGTCTAACAATTCATTAATCAAAAGCTCTTATCAATCATTTGTTTAGAGAATAATCTGAAAATTGAATTTAATTTAAATACAAATAAAAACTTATTATATTTTTATACATTATTATAATTACCGTTATTTTTAGACAAATACCTGTATTAATGAAAAACTGATATATTTTTTAATTACTTTAATATTAAAGTTAATGTAAAAAAACAAGAGAAACATATTTTATTGGGTAATCTTTGGGCGCAGTCCTTGATATTGACCTAATTATCAGATCGTAATCATTAGGAAAGAGAAAATAAATTGCATTTATATTTGATGTTCAAAAATGTGTTCAAATTTATGTTAGCTTTGAATCAATGAAAAACACTATTTCTAATAATTAAAGCCATTATTTGTAAACAAGAAAACAATAAATTAGTTTTGCATTCAATACTCAATGTGTGAGAACTGAAATCAAATACAAAACATTAACAAAAATAATTGCATAAAAACTTTCTGTGCGTTTCAATCAATAATTTGTGAAACAAACAAAAAATTTTGTTTAAAAACTAAGCAAAACTGAAATTAAAATTCAATTTTATTCAAAAGTCTGTTATTTTTATTGTTTCTAATGTTATATTTGAAGATAAAAGACATGAAAATTGATATTTTGTTTTTCAATCTGATGTTCAAATGAATACAATTTTATATCCAATTTCTGGTATACATCTGATTAAAAATGTTTGCGTGATTTAAAAGGCATTCAACATTTTACAAGATAGCTTTTCAGACAATTATCTATGTGATTTTTTAATGTGAACCTCTCAGCTCTCAATTCTCTATCCGTTATATATTCCGTAACCCCCTGTCGACCCATCTCTTCATAATAAACAACACATTAATTTGAGAAATGCTTTGAATTTTGAAACTGTTTTTACAAAACAAAAAAAACTACATTTTATTGGATGTAATAAAATAAATTAAGGTCTGGTATGCAAACATGTTCCCTATCCATCGATTATAAATCTCTTGTGCCTAAAGATACCGGACCATAGTTTAGGGGGAGAGGAAAGGTAGGCATAAAGCTTCAGAAATAGATGAGAAAAATGTAAATAAAATTAATTTTGTTTTGCAATTAATTGAAACTTTATTTCAATATAGATATTGAGATAATATTGAGGAGAGCACCGGCAGATATGTTGAGTGCTGTGCTCTGAGAATGTATCAGTTTATTTAATTTTATTAATTGTCAAGCTATTCCCAGTGCACTGTTATATAAGCAAAATGTTAATGACTGAGAGCCACACCACAGATGAAGTTCAACGGCAGTGACCTTAAAACTACTTTACTATTAGTATTACAATAAACTTTTATCCATTCCAGTGATCAGTAGCACAGGTAGTTTCAGTCCTCCGTCCTCTGTATTAAGGATTTCTCTGCGCATAAAATTAGTGTTAATTTAGGATTTGAGGCAAATATTTTAAAATTGATTTTTGAATATCAATCAGAAATTAAATATATATTTAATCCCTAATTACGTGTAAAATTAGATTTTCTAATACCTGTGCGACAGTATGTGTGGGCTTATAGACTATATAAAGTGCATTTCACCCAAACCTTTAGTTTTTGATTGAATTAATAACCGTTTTGTCGATAATTAAGAGTTTTATTTAAATTTAATTTTAATCAAAGTGTTATATGTTATCAAAAACTATATTTAATTCATAGCCCTATCCATGAGTACAGACACACATTGAATGATAATTATATAACACTTCAAACAAACAAACAAAAGACAACAAAAAATCTAAACTTATAGTCAAGTCGTCTTCAAATAAATAAATGAATATTTAATTTGAAATAAACTTTTTGATTATAACTTGGATTTAATTTTCATAAAAGCATAAAAAGAGTGTATTTTTTGGTTTTGGTTTTCAAAGTCATAGACAAAGTGTTAGTGAACTTAATGTGTTATATAAGGGAAACAAATCTTTCATTACTTTTAATCTTTTTGTGAGAAAACAAAACCCAAAATAAAAAGTAAAAAAAATAATTTATAATTGAAACGAAATATCAAAAACTCCTTAATTTTAATCATAGTTTTCACTTTGAAGTACAATTTTAATACCAAACATAAAGACTATGAGATATTTTGGGCTTTATTTTAATTTCAGGGGCTTTTAGACTGAAATAAATCCTGAGATTAATCATTGAATACATTATTATTGCTATATTTAAAAAATAATATTAATTTATACTATTTTTAATACATTTATCTGTTTTTGACATTAAATCTCATGAAAATTAAGGTTTAATTTCTACTATAAGTATTCATACAATCAAATAATACTTATCTCTTTTTTATTGATATTCAAGAGGCAGGGGAGGGTGAGATGGGGTGGGGATGGAAAGGCGATCACCAAAAATAACCCTTAATTTTGCTTTGAACAGCAAATATAGCTCTTCCTATAAATTCAAGTCATGAGCGCATGAATTGATGGAAAAAATTAATTTTTGGTTTTGGGTTTGATTTGTTATCTATTACTCAATAAAAGTGTATATAATTTATACAAATAATTATAAATTTCTTCAAAAAAAAATATTAATTAAATAAATAAATCAAATATTTGTTTACATTTAATGACAAGAATTTGGGTTTAATTGATTTAAATTATTTCTTTTCAAACTTATCTGGGAAAATCAATTTTTTCCACTTTTATCAATAACTTTATCAAATTATTAAAACACTATTCAATAATTTATTAACAAAAATATTATTTATGGTTACGGCTATGCAATCGCACCCACATTCCAAGAGCTCTGGGATTAGGTCACAGAGTAGTCATAATTATTTAACATTTTGCTACCAATCCGTTCATCAATCAAAGAGCAGAGTATTATTTTCATGCAATCATTAAATGAATTAATTTTTAACATTATTTTTTGAATATATAATAAAATTTTTAAATACAATGAAAGGTGTTTTTAAGGATTAAATAATTTTATATCTCCTATAATCTAATGCTAGACTTGTGTTTGCAAATACCCCTTACAAAGAGGTTAATATTTTAGGGTATATTCAGGTAATAAAAAATAATAATCTCTTTTAAAGACATATATTTAGTGTAAAACAGATTTGAAATATCTATACATCTATAAAGAGATTAGTTTTTAATACGATTTTAAATGTTATTCAATAATAAATATTTTGGTCATTGAATATTGAATTCAATATTTTTTGTTATATTTTTAATGCCTTTAAATTTTTTATATATGTGTTTAAATGGTTCGGAAGTTTTTTCTTGTGGTAATTGTTATTCAGTTTTTTTTTGCTAATAAATTGTAAATTATTATAAATTCTCGTTGACTTGAGTTATAATTAAATTTAAATTTAAGTGAAAATAAAATAAAAAGTTATTTGTAATTGAAGTCTGAATTGAATTCGTGACCAAAAAATCACAATATATTTATAATAATTAAATAGTTTTTTGATCAAAAAAAATCAGTTCAAAGCCAGACATGAATTGATAAGACTTTTATTCAAATAAATTGTTTCTGAATCAAAAGGAAAAAACTATAAGACATGAAGAAAATAAACAAAGTATTTATTGAACAGACCATTGGTAAGGGTTATAATTATTTATAAGCATAAAAAAGGGACTAAAATGCTGATGAACTGACAGTTCATTTTGTAAATATTCATTCAATTTTTTATTAGAAACAACAAGGGTTACAAAATTATACCCCTTATTATCGCATGCACAGTGTATTCCCTGTCATTTAAGTCTTAAAATATCAACATTTATTTCAATACTTTTGATTATATTATCAGATTTTCAATGATATTATTGCTAAATATATTAAATAAAAAGCAATCAAATGGTTACCCCTTTTACTGATTATAATAATACCTATTCTTAGTTCAGGTTTTCATAAATTTAATGATAATAACAGTGATGTGAATACAAGGGAACCGAAAGCAGACCATAAAATAGACCATCGCTTCCAGTGTTTAGTTTCTGTCTATTATTAAAGTCAAGTCTTAAGATAAACATATTTTTCTTCCCTACTTTTCCTCTTTTATCTGATCTTGGGCAAAATGCTTATCACATGTTATAAAATGTTTGGTTGAGAAAAATTATTGTTATATCACTCCAATTGAAGAAACCCTTTGTAGTGTATAAAGAAAAAGGAGTTTAAAGAGAGATTTTTGTTTCAGTTTTTTTGTTTTTGATTTTTTGTTTTGTATTTTTAGTTTTTAAACAAAAATCTATTACAAAAGGAAAACAAAAATTCAATTATTATTAAAAATAAAAAGTTTTTTCAAATAAAAATGTTTAAAAATAAAAATAAATTAAAACAAAAATCATATAAAAAATTCAAACAAACGATTGAAACATAAAATAAATTATTATTTATATAAAAATTAAATAAATATTTAAACCCAACATAAAATTGAATTGAAATTTCCTGAACCAGAAAATTGTGTTTCAATTAAATGTTAATTAAATTTATAGACAAACGCATTGTCTGAGCACTGAATGGATGAAACAGTAATTGAATTGAATTTTTGTTTAGGAATCACATTAATCACAATATCATATACCGGTGCCAATACAGAGGAACAATCAGCGGCTGAGTTATGCAAGAATCCATTGGTGACCAGCGCTACCAAAACACCATACGGTGTCATATGTATGATCCCAAGAGAGGTTAAAACCGATTCAATACAAAAGAGACAACATTTTGTTCGTTCGCTTCCCAAAGAACTCAGATCTGAACAAAATGGTAATCAATTTATACCCCCTTTGACTCAATAACACTACAATTAATTACATTTACCCCTTATAGCAAATCTTGGCTCTAAAGTGATACCAATTTTCAAACCAATTCGTCAGCCCTTTAGCGCAGAAACCAATGGTTTGACTAAACGGTCGATATTTTCTAATTGGTTTCAGAAGTTTTATGAATCGGTTTATAAATCCTATTATAATTCGCTGAAAAATTTAATATTTCGTCACATGAATGGTCAATCAGAAGGCCAAGGTCAGCCGAATGGACATCCTATGCAGGGACAGTTGCAAATTGGGCAGCACTTCCGACCTCAACTGAACAACCCTTTACCAGAGCCTAACAATCAATTACTTAATACACAGGAATCGCAAATGTTTTCTCATTTTAATCCATCGATGATTCAAAAGACTCCTAATTTTGAGCCCCAAAATTTAGCCCCTGATTTTGCACATAATATGATACATTCTACTCCTGATATAAATCAAGGTTTGTATTAATTATATTGCTTATAAAAGGCTTGTATTTTAGATGAGCTATAAATTACTTTTTAAGACTCTTATCTCAATCGATGAAAGTTTTTATCAATCAATTCAATGATTAGATAAAAAAATTAAGACAAAACCGTAAAATAAGTTTATGTTTTGCAGATTTGTGTTTAATAATCAGATTGTGTTGAAAGCCATGACTTTGTAATCTCAGTCATGAAAACAAGATTATTGTCATTAAAGTTATGTTCAGTTTATTTGAATCAAAAAAAACTTTTGATAAATAAAATAAAAATATTTTAATTAAAAACATGTAATAAAACCATTGAATGATTGACTGATATTAGATGTGAAACAAATATTTTTTCATTAAAGTTATTCACGATTTCACTCAAACTTTATGTGATTTTCATTTTGATTATTAAAAAATGTTTAAAATTCACATAATATTTGTTATTTTTTTTATATACGCTATAAATGCGAGAGTTTTTCAGATCTCATCAAAATATACTGTAATTTATTATCAAATCTGTTATAAAGTTATGATTTTTCAGACAATTTATAAATGATTTGATTTTTTAATCAATTTTCAGACATAAGTCAAGACTATATACCCCTTCAACAACATATTAATGATGATTTAGCACTCAATGACCCGGTTATAGATGAGACACGACTTGGAGAAGCGGTGCTGGATATGCCTCACTATAACTATGGCTCTGTTAGACAACTGGCCACTTATTTGCAGTCAATCCAAGAGAAAATCAATCGACAAAAGGACAGCTCAGAGAAAGATGTCAATGAAAGCAGTGGCTCTGAATTTGTGCCCCATTTAAGGGGTATAAACGATAATCATGACGACGAAGACAAACACGATGTGGTTATACCCCTGTATACAGATGTAAAGGTCAGAGAGAATGTGTTTGAACACTCAGATAGTGAAGCGTCCGATGAGGTCAGGCATGTTGTCAATAAAAACCCACGAAAATTGGTTTATGAATTTCATGGATATAAAAAGGTTACTATTATTAGCAAGGTTACTTATTATTTAATTGTCATTTCGATCACTTATTAGGACATCGATTGTAACGGAAGATTCAAACCATTGAAATCTGAGTTAGAGAAGGAACACCCGGTGCCAAAGGTCAGAAGGAAGAGGTATATTGAGCTGGATTACAGTCAAATGCAGTTAAGAAAGCTCCCTGTTTGGTTTAAACGCAATGAAGAAAACACTGTTCCCGAAGCCATTGTTGAAGTAAAGCCCCGATCGCTGTTCCGTTGGGAACAACCAATGATGGGTTGGAGACCTCTTGTGCCGCCAGAGTTGATGCGTAAAGACCTGTTTCTGAAGAGGAATGGCGACCCATTGAAGAACTGGGATCACGAACAGGTCGAAAGTCAGGCCCACTATCTCTGGCACAACACCGATGACAATGAGAACAACAATAATACGGAAACGGAACCAAAAACTGCCGAATCTTTTACCATAGAATCGCTAAAGAACTTAGATTTGACCAAAACCTCAGTTATTATTGACCGAAGAGGTTATGCCGGAAGGGATTTGCACTCAATTAGTAAATCACAAGATATTGGAGACAAACAAACCGACGATAAGTATGAAACGGAAGAACTAGTATTCAAGCGAAGACCTGATTCACAGATTGACATGTCTTACGACAATCAAGTGATCACAAGTACTGAACCACAAAAAGAGATCATTTCTGGCATTAAAGCCGTTGAAGTGGAGAACGTCGGCGAAGACGTCACTAAAGCAAAGAGTCTCGAAGATATTGCTGCCATTCCCGGTGCTGTCATTAAACCAATTGATCCCCAATTGACTGATATCTTATTGAAAGTCTTGAGCCATAACTCAGAGTTTTCACGAAAACGTATAACAAATGCATATTTTCTTGAATTCCCAAAACCACAAGAATATAGACCTCCTATGGGTCCACCACCTATGGGTCCACCACCTATGGGTCCACCACCTATGGGTCCACCACCTATGGGTCTACCACCTATTGGCCCACCACCTGGCTCAGTTTCGATGTATCACGAAACCCCGGTGCAAATGGGTGTCGAGACTATAATGAACGCAAACTATAACTTACATTACGATAAAGACATTCGTGTGACGGACGCCGACTATGAATACGGAGAGATAGTCTGTACCAATAAAGTCACCGGCGCTGTGGCTGACGTTAGGAAAGGTTGTCAGATATACTTCCAGTGCACACAATACACAATCGACACATATGTCTGTCCGCGAGGCACACAATTTGATGACCGAAGGCAACAATGTTTACCATCCAATGAAGTGCTTTGTGGCTGAAATGTACCCAAAGTTTAATAATTAGTTTATTTTCTAGTGTTTCAAACATTTATTACTAATCCATACCAACCTCTCATTTGTGCACAAAAACCCCGTTTATATTGTTTTAATGATAAAATGTGTTTGCATTTGAATTCAATCTAAAAAAAGTGTTGTATTAATTGACTGTCATTTAAATTGATTACTAATTAATTGTAAACTATTTCCTCGTATATTCTTTCACTCATTATTCAAACGAAACACAAAATGTACTTGTTTGTTTGTTTGATGTATTAATTGTGATATTTTTTTTATTAATTCATTTTACACTTAATTATCATTTGATGTCAATTACAATAAAAAGTGATTAAGTTTTGGGATATTTATGTGTTTTTATCCATAATTTATTTGTTTTCACTGTATTTTAAGTTTAATTTCAAATAAAACTATTGATTTATTGTTCTGTAATTCAATCAATAAATTGTTATCTGGGTCAGTTATTTTCATTTCTTCATTCATACAAGCAATTGAACTTGATAAGCATTCTATCGTTTTTAGTAAACACAGGTCTATCAAGATCTCTGGTGTTATCATTTTCTCAGTGAGTGAAGACCGTGAAGAGAGTTGAAATGTTCACGTACTTAATAATTTACCCCTTATTTCCATAGAGTTATATTTTTATAGCATTAGTTTCAGCACAACTACATACAGTACGTAACATATTTTACTGTTCCTCACGGTCTTCATTCGCTGAGAAAATGATATCTACGACGTGATTGGTCTGTATATCCTGTAGTGTAAAACTATCCATTGAATTAATTAATACCAGGATCACAACCGAAGGGCTAAACAGTGTGAATACGAATCAACCAAATATTGCGCTGAGAAATAATGTCTCTCATTCGTGACATGATGTCAAATTGTAAAACAAACAGGTTAAAACCTGAGATGAACAAGGTGAAATTCTGATAAAAGAACAAAATTATAGTATTTGCAAACTGTTATGAATAAAGTGAACTAATGATGTAATTTATTGTGATAAACAAATGTAAAATATACCTTTCCATTTATCCCTGGTATAAGTGGAAAAAGCGATAAATTTTATCCTTATTAAATAATTTTTAAATTCTGATAGATTACTTTCTTCTATCAATATCTCAATTGAATTTAGTGGAGATGTGAAATGATTCTGATGCACTTTCTGATCTAAGAGCATAACCCAGTTTATTATACACCTGAGTAACAGGTGCTCATTCGGCAATACAGGGGTAAAACTATTACACTTTAATTAAACACATGTATAACCAGTGAAAACATAAAAACATTTGAGATTTCGATACAAATCTATAAAACGTTTTATAAATTGTTTGAAAAACTTATTTTAAGGTTCAGTCGAGTCATTGATCTTCAAATAAATAAAAAACAGTTTAAGACATGAAAACGTTTTTCAAATATTTTTAGTTAACTTTAATTCATATTCAAAGCTCTGATAATAATTCTTGTATTTATAACCATTTCTCTAAAACCCCTTTTTATTGCACGCAATGTACAGAAAAACTTATTTTTTTTCAATTTCAAATCATAATTGAAATATATTGCGAAAAATTGATAACATTTTCACATCAAGTAATAAAAACAATTGAAATGTTTTACTCATTAAGTGGTGAATAGGTTTTGAAGAATCATTAAAATGAGTGAAGAATTCATTGAATAATAAAATAATTTAAAAATTACTTCAAAAAACATAATAAACTTATTTTTAGATTCACTCTGCTCTACAATAGCACCGGTAAGTATAGTGCACAGGCAGTGGACTTACGGCTAAATTAATCATTAGGTTATTCAGAGCTGAAAAGTTGTGTAATTTTGTGTCAAAATCTTCGTTCAAGACTTGATATCAGGTTTTGATTTCTTGTAAAAGTTGTTATGAAATGAAAATTTATTTTTAATGTAAATCAACAAAAATAACTCTAAAAATAAGTGTTTCTTCAAATTTATAACTAAAAATAAAATCCAAAGAAATAATTAAATTATGTTTTTTGAACTCAAAAGTGTTCATAAAAATCAAACACAACTTTCCCTCATCCCTGTCCTATGGCTTCAACGATACTATTAATGTCTTCGTTGATTAAATTAATTATTTTGTCGTCACATCTGTTGTTAATAATTTGCGATCAGTTGTACACTGAGCCCAAAGATATTGGTTTGGACGGCCACTCAACCGACGGTGCTATTTATGGCTGGAAAGTGCTGTTGAATGATATCTCAAAGTCGTTGTCATCGACTAAGTTATATCAGAAAAGTGAAGTCAAAAGTCTTTTGTAAGTTTTGAGCAAAATATTGATTTCTTTTCATTAATTTAATTCAATTAACAATTTATTTATTAATTTAATGCAAACTTTAAGTTCAAAACCCAATGAAAACAAAGACTCATATTATTCGCCGAAGAGATCGTCTAAATGTGTGTTCGGAATACCTGACCCGAAGAACAACTGCGGCCAAGACTTCATCGGTTATATAATGACCAATGAATACCAAAAGTTTGCCGAAAACTTATGGAAACCATTCCTAAAGCGAAATCAATTCAACTATTAAATGAGGAATTTGTGTAAAAAATCAATCAATTAATGAAAAACACTATAATTTCAGTCAATTCTTAATAATTAATAAAACATTTACTGAAATATAAATTTTATTTTTATTCAATTAAATCTTAAAATTCAAATCAATTAACACTTATTTGTGATTAAAAAGTGTTATAAATATTCATATAATTTGTACTCAACTCTAAAAACATAAGAGAAATAAATGAATGTATTATAAAAAACGGTTAAATAAAACAACAATTAATTTAAAAAACAATTTTACAAAATATTTAATATATTTTTTAAATAACTTTCTTCACAACAGTTTTATATATTATTTATTTGAAACATCATCTTGGACATCATCCTGGACAATAATAGTAATTATAGCTTCTATGCAACAGAAATATAATTTTTTATATATAAAGTATTTTTTATTTAACAAAAATATTTCTCTATTTTTTTTGATTAGATTTCAAGCAAACTGTGATTTAAGACTCAATTTTTAGTACAAAACAAACAATAAATATTTGCTTTAAATGAAAGTCAAAACACAAGAGAATGGACTTAAATATTGAGCAAAAAATTACTGAAAAATAAGAAAATTAAATGAATTTTGAAATGAGTTTTAAATTTTCTAATTTTGTTGAACACATCAAATGAGTTATGAATTGAGTCTAAAAACCTCTGAATTTAACTGTTATTTCATCAAAGGATTCAATTTTGATATCATTTGTGAGCAAACTATGAACTGTTTGATAGACTAAATCAAACAATGCCTTTTTATGCACCTGAATAAGGGGCGGAAAACAAATGTTATGAAAAGTGCGAAACAAATGAAATCTTCAATAAATATAAAAAATAACTAATGGTTTGAAACAATGGATTCAATTGTCATCCTCTTCGTCCCAGAAGCTATGCTTTTCGTAAAACTTGATGACAAGTTGCGGACACTTATGTTTGGCCACCTCTGAGAGCACTATACTCTTCTCGCCGTTCGTCCACTGGACCAGAAATATAAGGGTGTCGTTGAGGCTATTGATGCCAACGATCTCCTCTGGTGTCCAACCCTTATCCCAGCCGTTGAGTCGAGATCTGATCAGATGAAGGTATGTCTGTTCCTCTGACTTATTCATTGTCTTCTTCGGCGGTGAAGTCGATAATTCAAGCTTTGATTTTCGCTTTTTTGTTGTTTTTGAGCTCTTTTTCTGTTAAACATAAGGAAAGCATAAAATTTACAAATCATTGAGTTTTTGGACAAAAAAATACTCAAATATTTTACTTTCATTGAAATGACTTAACAGTTATATTGAGATCACATGTTGTGCTAAATTATTCACACATCTTGAAGGGGGTATTTCAAAATCAGGGGTCAAAATGAAGTTTATTTGAATTTTTGTTAATTAGTTAATTAAATAATTGATTTACAATTAAACACAAAAACCATAAGTGTTTTCAAAGTATTATATTCAATGTAAATGGTTTTGTTTGTATAATATAGCACATTATGAGGTATGGGTTGAGCACTGGTATCAACAAACTTGTAATGTGATACCCAATAACCTTAAGCCTTGAAGTTTAAACTCATTTTTAATTGAATTCAAACTTAAATCTCAAAGTTTTTGACTCAAGAAAAGGGTAAACTAATGGACAGTATATTTAAGTTCATTTAGACCCCTGATTAGTATAACGAGTGTTGACTGTATTATAACAGTAGACAAGAGTAGACATAACGTAAATAGTTTTACAGTCACTCAGAAAATGACTTTAAATAATGTGATTCAATATATCATTGAAATTCATTGATTGACATAAAAAAAAGTTGAAGACATGCGGACAGCAAACAAACCACACAAACACTTAACCCAAACCACAAACAGTAATGAAAAACATTTTAAAATACCTTTTTATGACAAATCAATAAATGATTTCTAATTTCCAGAGTTTCCTGTATAGAGGGGAACGACATATTGAGGCGATAATACAATTACTAATTAATAAAACAATTAATTTAATAACAATTTAATGCAAAACTAAATTAAAACAACATTTCCACTAAAAAAGCAAATCAATAGTCAATTGAAATATGAATTGTATTTCAAAATGAAAAGCAATTGAAAATAAAAGGCATAAAAATGTATACAAAAAATAGTGGTTTAGCTTAAGGTGTAGTGAAAAACCTGATTTTGTAAACAACTAGTAAACTGGACAGTGAGTGCTGCACAGGTAGGTCGGCATAAAAAAGTGAATGGAAAGGTAGGTAAAGGAAAATTCAAATCATATCTCAATACTGAGTGATATATTAATACTTGAAATGAAAACTGACTTTCAATTCAATTAAATGATTAAAAATTATTTGAAATTTATTCAATAATATAGGTATTGATTGAGAAACAACTGGTAATACAAGGGGTATAATAAGGGGTATAAAACAGTGTTGAGAAATAGATATCATTTTGAAAAGTCATGAGAGAAATCAGTTTCAATGAAAATGAATTAAGAGTTTAATTAAAACATAAATTAATTGAAAGTTATTTTGAATTTTGATTCAAAACTCACCGAAAGATTAGACGAGAGATCAATGGATTGGTTATGATTTGTAGGCACTTCTGAGTCGACAGTATTTTTATCATTAATAAAGTTATCACTAATTTGTTTAGCGTTTGGACAGCCATTAGTAGCAGCAATAGGACCGGCACTTGTGGTAGTGGTCGGCGCCAACATCTCGTCCTCAGAATCAGTCAATTCCGGCAAAAAGTCAGAGCTTTTTGTATTCATATTTGATTTGCTTTGATGTTCAGAGCAAACAGTCTTCGGGACCGGTGTTTCACATTTGCTAGAAGTGGACGGACTTATAGGCAGGTCTTCAACAGAGGAAGAGACAAAGGGGTGCTGAACGCCCTCGGATTGGCCTTCAGTTTGTTTTGACTCATCTATTGGTGAAATATCTTCAAAACTGTTTTCATCTTTCCTTTTGCCCTCAATTTCATCAATATTTTCATTGTTTTCAATATTTTCGTTCAGTTTTCGGTCATTTTTATCATCATTTGAGTCCTTTTCCTCACTTTTATCATCACTTGGTTTGTCATTGATATCGATAACCAGAGACTCTTCACACTTATCAGCGATTGTATTGACAGTTGTGTCCATTCTCTCCACTCTTGTGGTCAACGAAACAGATATTTCCATAACATTTGCATTCAATTGGTTTTCAACCGATATTTCAATTGAAGACTTGATATTTTCCCGAACTGTTGGTTCAAAAACACTTTCATTCAAAGGGTTTTCACAATTATTAGTGTTTTCTTCAATTGAGTCCATATTTTGATCGTTTGTTTCCGATTCATCAAATTCTTCGGGACTTTCGATGTTTTCAAAAGTAATGTCTTTCTTGTCGTCACTTTCATATGCAGTCACTTCCTTGTCATCAATGGGTTCAGACTTTTCTTCATTTTCTTCATTCCTTTCAGAAGTATTTACTGTCTCTTCATTTGTGTCATAGTTTTCAACACAAGTCTCACTGTTTTCAGTATTTTCTACATTTGTTTCAATGTTTGTGACAATCGTTTCGTCAATCGCTTCGGTATTTTCGACAATGGTTTCTGTGTTGACAACTGTTTCGCTATTTGTTTCAGTGTTTTCTACCATCTCTTCAGTATTCTCGACAACCGTTTCGGTATTTTCGACAATAGGTTCAGTATTTTCGTCAACCGTTTCCGAAATCGGTTCTGTATTTTCAACAATAGATTCAGTGTTTTGGTCAACCGTTTCCGCAATCGCTTCTGTATTTTCGGCTATCGTTTCGGTGTTTTCGATAGATTTCTCGAGACTTTCTTGTGTTTCCATGTCTTCAATGTCTTCTCCATTTGAGGCGACAATTGTCTCAATCTCTTCACCAATTAATTCAACAGTACTTTCATTGTAATCAAAATTAACAACAATTTCAGCATTTGTTTCAATACTTTTGTCTTCATTTACAGTCGAATCCGTATTTTCGACACTTTCTTCGTTTATATTCTCTACAATCTCTTCCGTCGGTTCCAATTCTGACCCGAAATTTGGCGATTCATTGTCGCCATTGTTTTTATTGTAAATCTTATTATCGGTAAATGTAGGCATCGATACGTATTGGACGGGTTCTGTCGGTTCTACCGGTGCTTCCTGTGAACAACGTTCAAACGATTCCTCAACACCACATTCAATGTCCATATCTGTTGAGTCAATCTTCGGTAACAGTACTTCTGCGGTACAATTATTTACGTTTTGTTCATCGGTTTTCTCGTTTTCAATAACTTCCACAGAATTATCGGAACTTTGGCCACAATTTTCATCGACAGTGCAGTCGTTGTCTATGCTTTCAATAATCTGCAAATTAATCGGTTCTTGAGTAACATTAGTGTCGTTATCATCGATGACCATAAACTGGACTTCCAATTGACCCGAACCTTCTGTTACCTCCTCTAATGTCTTATCGTCTATTTGAATGACTAAGTCTTCACTGGTTTGTCTCACTTCCTCTTCTTCTTCGATGTCTTCACTGCTGTCATCACAGTTGGTATTCGCTTCACTCGATTGGGACTGAAATCAAAACAAATGTCAGAAAAAAGTGAAACAAATAAAAGTAAATTCAAACCTCTTGTGAATCACTGCCAACCACTTGCAAGCCCTGGCTTTTCATCAATTCCAAGAGCCCTTCATTGGTAAGGTTCTCCGTATTCTCATCCGTATATATGACATAATACTGTCCCTCTTCAGGCACCGCATCCTTACTGTGCTCTTCAGTCACTTTGCTCGCCTCGGGAGCGGATTCAACGATATCTTCATTATTGACATTGAGATGAGTTTCGTCATCAAAAACAACAGACAATTCAATCACTTCACTCAAGAGGTCTTTATGTCCAGATCTGGGAGATGTCGATGGCGTGGAAAGGGTTGAGTTGAATATGTTTGAAGGCATTGTTGGAAATGCTATTCAAATATATATTAAATCATTTCATAAATTCACACAAATATTAACTAAACATACGTTCCGTCGAGTGATTCACATGTCTTTCATTTGCATTCATATCAAAGAAATCGTTTGATCTGAAGGAAGGGTTGGCCAGTAGTTCACTGTCGGTGTTCTGAGACAACAATCGCTCCAATATTTTAATTTGATTTGCATTTTCCACTGCATTTCTGTTATTATTATTAAAACCGTTTAAAACATTGAAATGGTTTGTCTGTTGGCCCAGAATTGGTCGCATATCGTGGCCGCGACCCGAATGGACGGATAGCTCATTCTCTCGGAAACACTGACCGCCGAGTATTCGCTCCACTTCTCTCTCCTTATTAACAATATTGTCATTATTTGCCATCTATTCAGACATTGAAAACAAATATTTTCAGACAGAGTATTATAAACCGATAATAAGGGGGTATTTATTAAGCAATAATAAGGGGGTATGAATCGACACATATATTCCTTACAACAGAAATGTAGTGGAAATTCATTTCAATGTTAATTAGAAATTGAGAAAAATATATATTTAGTTATGAAATGAATAGTATTTTTATTCCCAACTATTGCAACAAATCATTGATAAGTGAGAGGGGTAATTATTCCGAGTCATCCCTAACCCAGTCATCATCCTGTCCCCAATGGCCTCAATCATTGATAGTAAAAAAGTGCTAATTTTTGTACAAAAACATATTTTTAACATTTTTTTCAAATCAAAGATTGAATTAATTATTGTTTTCATTGAAAAGAAAACACAAAATGTTTACACAAAGTATTGGGTTTTGTATAAAACACCTGCGCTTTCAGTAAATTGAATTAAAAGTACACAAAAAATATAAAATAAAATGCAATACCTGTCGGTAATAGGTATCCATCCCTGGATTATATGCCTGGCCATCACCTCTGGAGCCGATTTGTCGATTGTCGGCAAACTGTTGGTTCGGGTTCTGGCGGAAGGATTGCATGATTTTATCTCTGATGCCTTCGGACTGTTTCGGTTCCACTGTTATCCTCTTCTGCTGGCACTCGACTCCAGTATATGGCGATCGCATCAGTGTTTGTTGAGGTACGTGAGCGCCAACTACTCCGCAAAAAGTATCACCGTTTCGACCAACCGGGTAGAGATATGGGCGATGAAGTGCTCTCTCCTGAGGCACTGTATGTTGTCTTTGTTGCAACATATGATTCATATATTCAGATGAGCCCCTGAAAGGGTGTGGAACTTGTCGTTCATAAGGACTGGACACCCGTTGCAATTGGGTGGTCATAGCACCGGATGATTGAGTCATAGGAATGGTCGACTGAGTTATTGGCACATTGATTGGTCTCATATGTGGCGAATATGGATGCCTTCGGGACATATTACCGGCCATTGGATGAGATCTGAGGTCAGGTTCAAAATGTTGGAAATTGGAAACCATTCCCGTCCTATGTCTCACATCTTGACTATGGATTACCGAATGATTCTGTGAGGTATTCATGTCTGGTCTCATTGGATGGCTAACTGTCCTGAGATCTGTTAGTCTATTGGGAGCTGAAGACAAGTGTTGTGCTGTTGTCGGCTGTCGACAGTTGTTTGGTATGAATTGTGTACTTCGGGGAAAGGGATGTGAAGTATAAGAAGGCATTTGTGGAACGTATTGAGGGCTTCGAGTCTTTTGTAAATGAAATCAAAGTTCAAAAAACAATTTCCAAAACAATTGAGTAAAACCTGATTCGGAGGTCGGCCTGGCGTTCGTCGGATCACATTCATGGGCACCGAAGTCATCGCCGGCAAAGGCGTCCGCATTTGGTTTTCCAACGGAATGTTTTGATATGTTTGTGGTAAAGGCATTACTGGCGCTGATCGGCACGCGTATGGACTGTTATATGGCATTACGGGAACAGATCTAAGCGACGGAGGAATCGGTGGATTAGTTTGACTCAGAAGCGGCCAATTGGAGGCGTCCGCCACTGAAGACTCATTAGTCGCTGAAGGCAGTGATTGCTGCACAGGCCTTGAAGGCACGTGATTTGTGTTAACGGTTATAACACCCAATGATTGAGACAACGGTTCGGGAGATATATTATTCACACTTTTGTCTAAACAAATGAATAAAAAATAAAAATTTGATTAAATTATTAATTGATTGAAAATTTTAACCACTGTTTGGATGAGAGGACGAGTGCTGTCCGTTAACAACATTCTGGTCTTGAGATGGACTCAAAATAATGTCACAAATGATAGCCGAAGTCGTCTGCAAATCGGCGTCTAATTTATTGTTCACCTGAACTAAGGCTGACGTTTGCATCCTATCATTATTGAGCGGTTGTCCCAATGGTTTGGGCGCTGTTTGACTGATAGTCGATTGAGTGGACATGGGTTGAGTAAAAGTACTTATATTTTGAGCGACAGTGTTATTGAGCGGCGCCGACATTGAATTGCCGCCGGTATTGACCGCAACTCTCGGCTGAAAAGTGTTTTCATTCACTCTATCGTTAATATAATCTGATTGTGGTTTCCATTTGGCGCCCATAGCCTCGGCTGGTGTCGGCCTGACCTCCAATGCCTGAGTGTCTTCATGTGAACCATTAATAACTAAAAAGTAATGAAATGATAATAAAAACAAAAAAAACATTAAAAATCGATAACAATATCAAGAAATTGGTTCAAAAGTGTCAGAAATGACATCAGAATTGAAGTCATATTAATATTCAGACGATTATCTGTTTTATGGGAATAAATGATCAATAATTCGATATTGAGTTCAACTATAGGTGCGATTCTGCACCGGCAGCAAAAAAAAAATCAATAGATCTTGACTTACTTTCAATGCCATTAGAGTCACTGTTATGTGACACATATTTTATCGATTGGCGGTCAGGGTTATCCACCTGTCCATCAGTTGTCGACTTGTCATGAATACGAGACCAATCCATGCCGTCATCGCTGACCGGCGAATAGTGACCAACAATCGACTGGTCTATCAAATCGTCGCTCCCTTTCTCGACAACAGTCCTCTTGACCTGACTGTTGAGAGCGCCGGCATTTAGTCCTATAGTGTCTAACATAATATCATCACTGAATGTGAGGTCCAATAGTTCAGAGTCTTTAGTGTTTGAATTTATATTACTATTAATCAAGAGTTTGATGTCTTTTCTAATACTCTCCTCAATCGCACCCTTTTTGATGTCATCTAAAGAGATATGAATTGAAAATAAAGTTTTAGTTTTTGTGTTTAAAAACACAAATGTTTTGCAAAAGTGAAGCAAAAAGTTTTAAATAAGTGAAACACTGAAATATATTTCACATATCGACTGATCTGTTGTGCAAATGAATAGCGCAACTGAAGTGAACTTGAAACAACTGTACAGTGAAAGTAGTGAAACAATTCTTTACATGAATTGATATTTTTTAGTTTTAATTCTGAATATAAAATGTTTTTCAGTGAAAACTGTTTGCAAACAAATTCACTGCCATTTCGTTGAAGAGCTGAGCACTGAGTGTAATAACAATTTCATATTCACTGATAAGCGTTAGAAAACAGTTACGAAAAAAAAGAAACTCTTCATTCAATTGAAATCAACTTTTTGTCTACTTTTCTGCACATCTATTGCTTAAAACATTACATATTATTGTTTATTCAATTCAGATATAAGTTTTAGTATAGACTTTGATGTTTAGGCAAATGTTTGTAAAACACTGCTGCGCTCGCTCTCATGGAAACCCTGATAACATACACAGCAATCGTTAAAACAAATTCTTAACTTTATTTTTTTCGCTTCAGAAGTAATGAAATGAAATATTTTTGATTAAAGAATCAAATATTGATTTGAATTTCAATGTCTGACAAATTCAATGAATATTTATTCAGAGACACATAAAAAACAGAGAAAACAAAACACAGCAAACAATTTAAATAATTATCTATTATTGTAGCAAAAAATCTGTTAATTAATGAATAAATGAGTTTTTTATCACTATTTGAGACAACCCTTTGAAAGCACTACTTCTGTATCAGAAAGCCTTCAAACCCTTTATATAATCTATTCTTCAGACTCTTCAGTGATTTCATCAAAACATTAATCACTTTTCAATTAAATGTAAAAATTAAAACCAAAAATAAATATTAAATATTTGAATGAATTTATTTGTCGTTTACCTAAATTCGTGGTCTCTTTAGACACCTCTTCGTCTGTCACTCCCTCTACGTCTATAACCGGTGAGCCGTTCGCCTCTTCCGGCGGCGACACAGATGACAGTCTGTCCAAGAGATTGGCGTCAATAGAGTTGTCATTATTGATGATATCGGCCTCAACGCTCTTTACGTCTATTTCGTTGTTATAGTCCTCAGCGATGATATCGGAGACAATACTGTCCTCTTCGTCGCCGTTGTCATCGTTTTCTACTTCGACTGTAGATACCATCTCAAGAGACGGCTCTACGACACCATCTTCTGTCACAACTGATTGTTTGTCCACTTTTTCCGTCATCTCTTCATTACTGGTTTCAACAGAACCTTCAATGGAAACCATGGTCTCTACCTCTGGTATGGTTTCTTCAACCTCTTTGTCTTTCTCACCACTGATATCAAGAGATTCAATGGAAACCACTGTTTCTTCATTTTGTTTCTCTTTTTCAATGTCTTTGTTGTGATCGCCATTGGTTTCAACCGAGCCTTCAATCATAGGTTCCTCTTCTGTCGTCTCTTTTTCAATGTCTTTGTTTTTTTCATCGCAAATATCAACGGATTCTTTGACCACAATCTCTGTTCTTACTTCAGGTATCACTTCTTCACTGTCTTTATGTTTATCAGTAGTGATATCAACGGATTCTATAACCGAAACCTCGTTTTCAACTTCTGGTGTCTCTTCGATGTCGTTGTTCTTATTGGCATTGGTTTCAACAGAACCTTCAATGCAAACCATTGTCTCCACTTCTGGTGTCTCTTCATCTTTATCACCGCTATTATCAACAGATTCTTCGATGGGAACCACTGTTTCTTCGTTTTGTTTTTCTTCTTCCATATCATTGTTTTCAAGAGAGCCATCAATCGGGGCATTAGTTCCGTCCTCTGGTATCTCTTCTTCACTGTCTTTATGTTTCTCGGCATTACTAACAACGGATTCTTTGGCCGAAATCTCTGTTTCCATTTCTGGTGTCACTTCTTCAACGACTTCTGTGATATCAAAATCAACCGAATCTTCATTTGGAACCACTATTTCGTCCGCAGAATCATCTGCCGTTGTCTTCGTATGTGTAGACTCGTAGTCCACACCAGCAGTCAATTGGGAGCACTCTTCGTGAGCAGTAATTTGTACTTTATTGGAGTCGGGTATGAGATCAGCACCGGAATCGACACTGCGTTCACTGACATCTGTTTGACAAACCTCTGGTTCTTTGCCTCTGTTTGAACTCATTTGATCTAACGGTTCCTCAACTGACTCTACAACTACTTCATCAGAACAGTCTTTACTGATCCCCTCATTGGCTACACTTTCATCTGTAACGACAAGTATGTCAGCCCTTTGTCCACTAATTAAGTCACAGGAAATGTAATGAAAATTATTGTTAATATCATTATTTGATTGAATGCTAACTGAACTACAATTGTTTGTCTCATCACTAAAGACATTATCACTGACTGTCTCTACACTATTGCACTGACTATTGATAACAGTTTCAGAATCAACTGATTTCAGGGATATTTCATAGGAATTCTTAACACTATTGGAGAGCCGTTTGAACACCAGTTTTGGCAGTCTTTCCAAAACTACTTTCGGATCAAAATCTACTCTTTTATCGCGTTTTAGAGAACTATCGACTGTTTTATCAACTGATTCACACATTTCACTGCTAATCGACTCCGGATTGTGTCCGGAGTTTGAGTTCAATTGAGAATTATTATCAGTAGTTTTATCTACTAAGGAATGGACAGAATCTGACGGCACTATTGGTTGCAAAGAAATTAAGACAAAAAAAATACAATATTTAATGAAAAACACAATCATTTAAACAATTTATTCATTCAGTTGTAAAACCTTTCTCTCGACTGTTGGACGGCTCAGGCATTCCTCTATCAGTCAACTCAGCACCGGTGGGTTGCACTTCAGCAGCGATATGAATGGCAAAACTACTTCTACGCGAAGACAGCGATGAACGACGAGATGTGCTTCTGCTCTGACTGTTAGACCTCGACCTTTGCACCCGATATGAGGAGTTGTCGTCTTCGATGTCAATACGGTTTGAAATATCTGAAAATTCTTTGAAATAATTGAATGAAAAATTGGTTTTAAATATCATTTCAATTGAAAAACAATTAAATAAAAACAAACCATTGGTTTCATGACTACTGCAGTCGAGCGCCGAACTGTCCTTCAATTTCTTTGGTATTTTAGAAGTACTTTCGCCGCTATTTTTGAGCAATTTATGTGAAGTGGAGGCACTGAGAGGTCGTTTCGCAGACTTTGGAGGCAATCTCTGCTGTCGCTCATTATAATCCTGAAGCAGAGACTCTGTGGAAATGTTTTCCTCCGGTTCCCAAGTATTGTGTTTATGACCCCAACCCAACCATTTGACCAGATATGACACTTTTCCCGAACTGTCCACTCGTTTATCTAATATATATTCGGCGGCGTAGAGGTCACTGCCGTCCAGTGCTGCCGGTCTTGACTTCAGTTTGGATTTAGTTCCGGACATAATCTGAGGTTTAAATCAAAAGTGTTTTCATTAATAATTAAGTAAACGATTGATTCAATAGATGTTTAAATCAACTGTAGTCTCAAATAAGCACTCGATGTCTGCGCGCAACAAATGGTCTGCACTTACGATAAGTTATGCAAAAAAGGTCTAAATATTTATAGATTTGTTATCAAACTATTGGCTCTATATTTGGGATAACTATCTCTAAAAACATTAGCTTTTTATCAAATTTAAAAACAAATCACTTATAACTCAGAGTTTCGTAAACGAAGTGCCAATGAATTGACAAAAATTAAAAATATATTTGAAATTATTTATCGAAAGAAACATTTATTACAAAAAATAGATTGCATTAAAAGTTTAGAAATATTTTTACTTAAATTTTGTGAACACAAGTGAAACGGAAAACCCTTTTGAACTAAAAATTGTATTAAAAGTTATTTAAACTGAGATCTCATTTGAATAACAGTTTTTTTTAATGAAACAGAAAATATGGGATAAGTTTATGATTGAATCAATAAAATTGAAAACATGTGTGAATGTGAACACAATTAATGAAAATCATTAGAGAATTGAAGAAATATATACTGAAATTCAATATTCATTTCAATCGGAAATGCATTTCAAACGAACTGTTATTTAAATGTCTAATGAATTGTTCACAACATAAGCAATGAATACATTGAGAATGAATAGTTGAGAACATATCAGAGTAGGGATGGAAAGTAGGCTCAGAAAGGACTGAATGGACGCAGGGGTTAAACATTAGACCTGAAGTCAGATATGAAAACTGACGAAAACCTCTGTCAGACAAAGCTATTCATTGAAGTGTAAACCTCTTTACCCAACAGTCCATCAATAAATTTATAAACCACTGAAATAATGACATCAGAATAGAGAGTGCAAACCCAATGAGGGAATGGATGATCAGATAATTGGTATTTATAGGTACGGCAAGGGTTTGAGGGGAAAGTAATTTATTGAATACCAATCTCTATATTATTATATTATATAAAGCACTGTAATATCTAAATAATTTCAAAACTCAAGGTCTATTTGAATTGAATGTACAACACAATTATTTGAATCAATATTAAAGTCAGGTCTTGTGGACAGCAATTAAAATGTAATCAATGGTTAAGTATTGCAACAAAAAAAAACACTTAAAAAACACACATAAAAACACACATAAAAACACATTTCAGTCGACAATCCCTTTGATATTAAAACTACATTTCATTCTCAAAAAATGATTATATTTTAGGAAAGCCTTCAGAAAAGCCGTCAAAAAGTGCTGATAACACACAAAATAAAAGTTTGATATCATTTGAAAATATATTTACTTTTAATCAAGAATTCTCATTAAAATTCAATACTTTTTTTCATTAATATTAAATCCATTTTATATGAAGTTTAATAAAAATCTCAATTTTCAAGCACTTAATTGCAATGTAAGGGAAGAGGCAGGAGAGGCAAGAAGAGGGTGAGAGGAGGGGGAGATCTAAAGGTAATTAAAATCCAAATGAAATTATTTCTAAAAAAATTTAGATTTTTTTCAAATCACACAAAAATATATCAAATAATATTCAATAAATAAAAATACTTTGAATTAAGAGTCAAATTAATTAATGGATACAATAGTAAACACTCTGTGAATCAAAATGTCATTAATTTTTAGTTGTATTTAAACAAAACGATTGATTAATTGAGTCTTCAGTTAATGTATTACAAATTAGACTAAACTAAAGACACATTCAATTCATTAATAATAATAATACAAATTAAAAATAAAAATAATAACAAATGAATGAAATGTTTATTTCTATGACTGAAGTGAACCTCAAAATCAATAATAGATTGAAGAAATGATAACAAAATTTGTTACAAATAATCGTCAAAACAGTGAATGCTTTTGATAAACAATATTTGTATTGACTTTTTTGGCTCACAATTAATACACGACTCAATTGAGAGGTAAAAATAAAAATCAATTGTATTTTTAAATCAAATGACAAATAAGTAAATAAAGAAAAATACAACTCTGACGCTGGTATTAATACAAGTACCCAGGTATGCTATTCACCTTGTTTGAACAGCTACTCTACAATTACCCTGGTTAGATTTATTTTAAAAATATGATTTTGTTTAATTAAAATGTTTTCAAAACACATAAAATATTTTTGTAGTTAATATTTTTGTTTAAAAAATATTACATTGTTGAAATAATTTTATTTTTAATCGCTTGCAAATCAATGTAAATGTATTTGTAATCATATTTTAATGTCTAATCAATGACTTAATGATAAGACATAAAAGTTTTGTCAACTTTTCTTCATGTATTGAATAAACAGTTAATAAAGTATTGTTTTATAACTTTTTTTTATCACTTTTTCTTTGCTCTCAATATTTGTGTCAATAATTGTGTTGACTTTTATTGAGTGTTAAAAATGGTATTAATTATTATATAAAATATTAACTAATGTTTCAAACGATTCAATAATTTTTAGACATTTTATTTGCAATCAATTATCAGTTGAACGCAAAACTGTTATCTAAAATCAACATAAGGTCTGAAAATCAGTGAAAAAATACGAGATTTTAGTCTAAAATAAATGCAAAAAAACGGCAAAACATTTGTTTAACTATTAATATAGCAATCGATAGCGAAATGAAATGAAATGAAAAGCAAATCATAATTAACTGAAATATCGATGAAAATAGTGATTGAATTGATTGTAAACTAAATGTAAATAAATATATGAAAAATAACTCACATTTTGGGCCAAAAATTGGCATCAAATCAAAACAAATGCCCAAAAAATGTTTGTAATTATAAAAACATCTAATTTTTGATCACAAACTCATTGAAGACAACACTAAACACTGTAATACAGTATAAAACACATAAATCAACGATAAATTGCTTTCAAGAAAAGGGAGACAAAAATAACAGTAAATTATTTATCATTTGTTTCATTGAATTGAAACCAAAAATAAATGAATTTTTTTATTTCAACTTTTATTACAAACAAATCAATCAATAAATGGATTTTAGTTTTCACTTCAAAACTCCAAACACTAATTCATTGGACCTTTTTATCACTAATTGTTTAATGGATTTACTCTTAACTACTGTTATATAAAAAGAGACGAATAGTTCGGACACTTATTGCACTAATTGTTGGCCAATAATACGGTGGAGAAAGAGTTGACTGTATTTTACGGCCAAATCATGCGATCATTGAATGAATAGTTGTTTTCATTCATTGCCTAATGTTTTGCACTGTTTTTGCACTGGACTTCCAGTTCTGCACACAAACAACAAGTGTTTGGGTGTAGACACTAATTACGTCCACCAATTAAGTGCTGGTATTGTTTTTGCCCCTCAATTAGGTATAAATTGTTTGGGTTTTGGGTTTTTTGAAAACAGGTTTTTCTGGTTTTAATTGATTTCTGTTTTATGTTTTACTTTTGCATTCAATACTCACTTCTAGTTCAGAGAAGAGTTGAAATATTTTTGCAATATTTTCTTCATTCATATTGTTATCCGATATTTGAATTCAGTGTTGAGTTTCAATGTTTTCTGAGGTTTTGTTTAGCATTAAATTGATTATCAATTGACTGACAATTATATTAAACATTGAGAGAAAATAAAACATTATTTTCAAAACTATTAATCAATTCTTTGCAGAAAATATCAATTAAATCACTGAAAGTCATTGAAAACTATTGGAAAACACTTAACACTATAAACATCTGAAAGGTTTTGCAAAACTTAAAAAAGTTTACAATTTTTGTGTTTTATTGAATAAAACCATTGAATAATTGATTAAACTCTACTGAATTGTCACCCTTTTGAGAGCACAGTATAAAGATATAATTTAACCCAGTGCAATACTGAATATAATTTCCTGGTTCATTATTATTGTTTGTTAAATTTCATTATAGTATTTATTACTACAATAATTGAAGGCTTTTTTCCTCAAACTCTTCTCCCAATGCCTTCCCATTGAAGGATAAACTTAATTACTTTTTTACAGCCATTTGTGTCCGAAATATAAGTTTTTCTCTTAAGAAAAATAGTTTCAATGATTGAAAGCCAAAAGTTTGAGTCTTCAGTAAAAATATTCACAATTAGCGCACAGGTATTGATTTCAGTGATACTATATTAGCTATTAATACATAACTTATAATTACTTTAATCACAAAAATTGTAATTAATTTTTAGCTTATATTCATTACTGATTACAAGACGAGTTGACGGCACAGTTGTCTTTCACTCGTGTCTAACAATAAGCAGAAGATTATTATTACTTTTTATTATAAACTTATTATTATTTCATCGATTGTTTGGTATAAAAAAAGTTTTCATAAATTATTCAATAGTTTTATATATTTTTAATACTTTTTGTCTATTATACAGTCAAATAATATGATGGTCTAAAAGGCATTTGTTTTTATAAATTAAGCTCATTTTCAGTCACAATAATAGTGAGGGTCATATATTTAATATTAGAAAATATTATGTCTCTGAATAATTTAAAAACAAAAACATTTTCAGCAATATTTTTGATGTATTTTTATATAGAGTTGACTGTATTTTGATTATTATTGATTCAAAATATATTTTATGTGTTTTTTAGTGTTGAATAGAAGACAGGTTTTTTCATATTCGCAACTGTTTTACCAATACCTGGTCTCACCAAGGTATGTTAGTGGAAGGGAATATTGTTTAACATTGCTTGTGGTGATATTTTCCCTTTTATTCACTCTTGGCAGTATATCCCGGATATATAGTCAACTTATTTATTAATTTACAAATTATGTCAACATTTATCAAAACCTTAGAAATATTGCAACAGTTTATGCAATTAAAATGATAAATGAAACTGAAATCATATGAAATACAAGTTTAATAGCAATTGAGTTTATCTGACAATTTAGGTGCTTTGATAATCCTTATCCCCCTTAAACCAAATTAAAATTAAATATTCCAGATAAGAATAGATTAGTTTAATATCCATTTCATGGCTACCCCTGTCGTCGTCGGTAAATCAATTTAATGACAAGAATAAGACAGATATTCTTTAAAAAATGCATTTTATTAATGAAAATGAATATCAAATAAAAATAAAAATACATAGAAAAGACTGAAATCTAAAAAACGATTCATTTATTTGAGTAATATTTTTATATAAAACTAAAACCAAAATTGTTTTTGATGATATATATCGTGAATAACAAAAACTCCTAACGACTTATATAATAGATCTTGACCTTGATTATTTTATATATTTACCATTACACAAAATATAATAATTAATAAAATTATTATTTAATATAACTTTAATTTTATAATCAATTAAATCATGAATTACTGTCAAATCAAAAATTATTAATATTTACACTCTATATGCAAAACAAAATTAATATTACAAATGTGTTTTTTGAAAACAAATATAAGCATAGAATTAAGAATATTCTGTTTGTTATCAAATTCTGTGTTAAATATAATCAATCATTTGCTGGAATGACATGAAAGGAAATATGTGTCAAACATTTAATTGATTTTTTCCGACACTCTGTTCACTATATTCTGCATTCAATGTGTATTTAAAGACTTTTATTCTTTACTTATTCTTCGTTTATATTAATTAAATGATAAAATGAATTTCTATTAAAACACTATACGTTTTACTATTTTTTTTGAGTCAAGGTCTCAGAATATTCTGTCAAAACAGACCATGTTCAATAATAGGTGAGAATAATCTGATGTTATATTTATTGGTTTTTTCTTAACACTTCAAAGAATTGTCAAACACTTCATATTTTTGTTTTTGTTTGTAGTTTTCTTTGTGAATATTTTATTCAAAATAAAAATTAAAACTTCAGACACATTTTATTTATTGAATTTCATCTGAAATACAAATCTAATATTTCATGAAATTTATGATTCATTTCCTGTAATTATAAAATATAAATAAATAATTGCTTTTTATTTATTTAAAAATACAATAAATATAAATGTAAGCACAGAGCATGACTCGGAGTACTCTGCAGGTGCTTTCTAGCCCACGTACTATAATTTTCATCCTGGTTATATTCAATAATATAGATTTTAAATTGAAATTAAATAACTAAATATAGCTCACCATCCCTAAAACTTACTGTTTAATATGTCTGCTATTTCCATCTGAAATGACCAAGGTTGCAATTTTAACAAAATGTAGTACTAAGGCATAGATTTGATTTGATATGAGCTTCAATTAAATGTCATTTTTTAAATATAAAACAAAACAAGTTTTGAATTTAAAAAATAATTACATACTAATTAGTAAGTGGACTGGCTTACATGTTTCCTTAATTAGTGAGTGATATTTGTGATTGATAATTTCTTAAACGTTTACATAAAAAGGATTTCTCTTTCCTTCATAATTATTAATTCACTAATTGACAAAAATTTAAAATATTTTTAAACTGTCATTGATTGAAATTATTCATAAAATGATTACAATCTAATAATTAAATGAAATTATATGTTAGGAAATCATTGATGACTTTCAGTTGATATTTTAAATCAATTTTCAAATTATTAATAATTGTTTGAAATATAAGACAGAATTGATTACACTGTAATCACTAGGCCTGTAATTGCAAGTGCGTTTATCAGCCTGTCCATTTCAGATATATATTTCTCAGGAATTATTAACTTAATTAAATTCTTGTAAAACAAATCCTATTGAAAGTATAATTTTACATTTCTCATATGATATTTGATTATTTAATATTGAATAATTCATATTCCGTTAACTCTATTAATCGTTTAGAAAGAATTCCTTTTAAATTAAGACCGTATTTGAGAGCATTATCAAGAATTAACCCTGTTAAAGAATAAAACCCTAGATTTTTATAAGAAATCAAACTTAACAATACATGAAAAACGTTTAATATAATATATAAGAAAAGAGAAACAAGTTCAAATCCAGTACAGCAAAACATCGTTAATTTTGACCAAATATCAAAACCAAAATCCCTTTCCTATTGATGTAATGTTAAAACAATGGATAGTTTTAACAACGGTTTCTTTAACTTATGGTTAATTTTAAGTAATTTTTGAAACCAATATAAAAGACATTCCAAATAAAAGATAAAAAATCCAATATAAAAGACAATCAATTGTTTTAACAAAACAACAGTTTATCGAATCACGATTTGTTGAAAATTATTTTATCAAAATTTAATCTATTGAAATTAAATTTATTAATATTTAATTTATTGAAATACATATTCTCCAAATTTGATGAAATGTCCTTACATGAAGCTAGATTTTGATAATTTTTATAACGATATATTGTGTTTCGACAAATAGACTCACTATTAATACATTTAACAAATGGATAATTTTAACCAATTATACAAAATCCATATTGTTAAAATTGATGATTTCTTGCTGTATCTAAATTTCGACACACATATTTGTAAACATTAAATATGTTTTGTTTTTATTGAAAATACTCTGTTTTGAACACTTAGAAATGAGTATTCATAAATATAATGACTTATTAATACAAGGTGAATTATTTCTTTTACTTGAACTTTACTATAAGGGCTACTAAAAATGTAAAATATTGTAACTTTTATGTGTATATTCATGTATCTAGTCTTATCCTGATAAAAGGCGGCAAGTTTAACATAGGCTCCAAAATACGGTCCTAAGTTTAACTTAATAAAAGGTATTAAACCAGGGATAGCCAATGGGGTAGGAATATGCCTATTCCCACTGAGATCTAAAATCGGTCCAATTCCCCCCTCTCTGGAAAAATCGAAAATTAGTGGCTATTTTCCGATAATAAATAACCCATTCCCCCCCTCCCCTCCCCGATCGAAAGCAAAGCGAGAGATGTAAAGATATTTCTTAAAACTTTAAAAAATAGGAATTTTAGGTAATCTCTAATAAATAATCGATTATTTATTGTTTATAATTTATTATAAACGGATTTTCATATATATCCAAGATATCCTGGATACATTTTATCATTAAAAATAAGCTTAAATTTACATAAAATTGCGTTTATTAAGCACTTATATTAATTTATTTAAAGACCTCATTAAATTAACTTGATATCATACAGAAATGATTAAATAAAGACTATTGACAATACAATATTCAATTTAATATAAAGTATTGACAATTCAGTGTGTTTTAGGATATAAAAGATGTAAATTAGCATTTTATATTAAATTTTTATAAAGTATCAATATATCAATTTTAAATTAGACTGTGACTGATAACTTATTTCTAGAAAGTTTGAGATTTTTCTGGACATTTTTAAAACATGTTTTAAAAATGGGCGCCACTTTGAAAAATTGCGAAGGCCACCATTTTCCCTACCCTGGAATCCCAAAATCCCCCCCTGGAATTTTGGAATATGTTTGATAAATTTCCTACCCTTGTCCCCCTTGGAATAACCGAGTCTGGCCATCCCTATATTAAACACATTATAATCTTATTATTGACTCAAATGAGAGTTAAAACTAAATAATCTTTAATCTAATGAAGATTTTATAATATCTTTCAAATGATTGATTAAATTTCAAGACTTAAATGAAATTATAAATATATGCTATAAATATAAATTTGAGTTTTGCTGTAAAAGTTCATAAATTAAATGAAAAACAAAATATAATTAAAAACAAGGAATGAGTCAAGCCTATAATTTCAGTTTTCAAGAAAAGAGTTATATGGAAACCATATTAATTTAGAGTAATTAGCATGGGGCCAACAATTCCTAATGACTATTAAATTTAATTTAATATATTCAAAATTTCTATTCATATTTCTCTTCTCTATATAAAATATTTCAATAAAAGGACCAAAGTATGTCTTAGAAATAGATGAATATCTCCTGAAATCCTATTTGTGGCATTTAATATTGCATACAGAGATTCCTTATATATTCATCGTGATAATCATGTATAGAAATATTTCAATAAAAGGGTCAAAGTACGTGCAATAAATAGTTGAACATCTCCTGAAATCTTGAGTTATTCAACATTAAATAGCATATACTTAGGAATCAAAGTCAGTATACATTATGATATGAATTCAAACTATAGAATATATACTATCATTGATTTGATTTTAAAG